>JAUKNK010000522.1:910000-1177500 GCA_030765055.1 Mantis religiosa | reverse complement strand
GATTTTTTTTTCAATATTCAATATTGAATATGCATTTTGAGAAGCATTTCAGAATTGAAAAACATTATTTTAAAAATAAATGTGTCAAATTTGGGTGCACCTGTGCCATTGAAGCATTTCTTAAACGCTCAAATTAAAATTAAACTGTTTCACAAATCTTAGTTTAATTTATTTTCTTATGAAAAGATTTCTACATTTTCAACTACTTGGTTATAATTAGAGAAAACAGTTGGACTCCGAGTTTTCCCCACAAATACAGATACGCGAACAACAGCAACAACGAAATACAAAACCTGAGGCGTATTGACTTTCAGTAAATAGCGCTGCGTTCATTTCTTATCTTGTTTAATAGAAGAGTGAAGTATTAGTAAATTGGCGTACAGTAAGGGATGAAACACAAATGGAGCACATGGAAGCCGTTTATGTCTGAAATGAAAGTTTAACCAGTTGATTATTATACGCAATAATACAAAAATAATCTTAATAATTATAATGCATTAAATATGTATCCACGAAAACTTAATATGAGGCTAAACAGCCGTATCCTCTGCAGTTTCCATAATGGAAAAAAGAAAGAGAAAACCAACTAAATTAGCAAAGACACTTTTATTATTAAATGACTTGCAGTTACAGGAAGTGAATATTTATGTAACTAATTTTCTATGTAATCAATATGTACAACAGGAATACTTTCTAAAAAGGTGATTAACTCAACTGGCAGAGGCGTAATGTTAAATATATCGTCAATGTTACGTCACTGAAATATGTTTCACTATTATTGTCGCTATTATCGCACACAAACCTTCAACCTTGAGCTTCTTGTTTCAGTATTCCATCCCTTTACCCAATAATTATAAATTCCTTTAGTCTTATAGTTAAAAAGAAACTATATTAACAGGAAGCTTTTCTCATTAAATAATTTCCGCAATTATAGGAAGTATTTCTGTAATACAAACCACATGATTTAAATGTATCACAAAGTTAGGCTATACAAAATTATGTGTATATAATGTTATAGCCTTCACCAATCTAGAAAGTGATTGACATTTCGTACGGAGAGAGAGGCGGCGTTGCCGCTTATTGCTGCCACGTGGAGACCGCGATAGGATTACGCGTGCGAAGGTGATTCAGTTGCGACTGCAATTGGCATTTTATTATTATTAATTATTGTTGTACACAAAGACAATAGTACAGTCGTGGATCAACATGCAAACGCTAGAACATGCAAGAACAAAACAATGTAAAGATCATCGTAACAAAGGAGGCATACCTGTGACATTTTGATGCTTATTGAAGTGGGAAAATGCCGCTTACATGATTTTTCCCGGGAGTTTCTAATTTATACCCCAATGTCTAACTTTCTTCTTTAAAATACTTTTCTTTCCCAATCTTAACCGTAAGGCCCTTACTGCTAACTACAGCACGGGAAGTCCTATCAAGCACCTTAGAGAATGGAATACTAGACTCCCCTTTCAATTTCTCCTCTTCGAAGTATTCTCTCACAGAGAATATTATTTCCCGTGTACGTCCTTTAATTGGAATACCTTTACCAAATACAGTCCTATTTGGTTCCCGAGCACGTTCAGGTTTTCGCTTGTCACTATCTTTTGACATAATTAAACATTCATTAAGCACAATTGCAAACGATCACAAAACGCGCTCAGATACACGGACTTACGCGTAAAACCAAGGCAAATTGCCATAAATAAAATGCAAAGTACCTTTCCAGTACAGGATCTCTAACTGTGAGGCCATTCTGTTTATGCAGCGTTATCAGAAGATAAATAAAAACCTAGGTATTTTATTTACTGCAGCGTTTACGTAACTCGCTTGCCCGCAAGTCATGCTAAGCACGTGTTAGAATATCGGCAACCAAGGTTTAACGTCTAACATTGTCATGGAAACGTCTCGACTCTAATTGGTCCTTCTAATCGTTACCATGACAACCGTTATGACGTACTCATCCCCTCCCATTTATTTAGAGCATTCTTCCATGTGGTTACTGTCAATCACATTCTAGTTTGGCGACCATATAGATACCTTTATTGCAATTAATAATGAAACAGAACCTTATATAGTTCAATAATGATGAATCTGAAGGAAAATAAAAATAAAAATGACTTATTCATTGTTTTGGTTTACATTACACCATATAAAAACAAATCCCTCCCTCGATAGGTACTGAATGACAAGCGCTACGCAAAATATGCCACGTAAATACAATCCCAAATAATTCTTCAGCATTATCTACTGAGGAATCACAAAGGGGCTTCGATTTCCTCTTCTTTCTTTTTGTTGCAATATTCAGTCACGTCCTGTATAATTGTCTATATATGATTTCTCATGCGTGCCAATGTAGGACATGTTGCTGCCTAGATGACATGATTGCATCTAAACAGAGTGTTTTAAAATTAAAGGAAACCTAAATGAATCTTTAGATGGAAAAAAATTCGAAATGGAGTTTAATAGAAAATCATATCTGTGTAAGTATTTACAGAATTGGCAAAGTATTTAAAGTGAGACATATTTTATATTAATTACAAGTAGCTGGCATGCTTTAATTTGTATAGACTAGTAGATGTTCAAATTTTTTTCTCGGAAAACATTTTTTTTCAACCACCGTCGTGGTCATCTTCAGCGAGCCATGCTGCAGCTACTAATATAGATGTTATAGATCTAATAATTTGTAGTAATGAACTAGAGGGAAATATTGAAAATGTTAGAGTAGGAAATGAACCTGTAAGTAACTGCTATTTTCCAATTTATGTAGATTTAAAGGAAGAAACATCAGAAATCTTAAGTCAGTCAAGGGAAGGGGTAGTAAATTGATTCACCTCATATAAATGGAAAGAGTCAGGGGCCGTAGAGTTTCGAAAAGAAATCAACTACTAAATGTGGTCTGTTTTCTACCTCTCCAAGGAGCTTATAACTCCGCCCATTGGAAGTCTACTGATTTCCAATGCCAGCCTTTGGAACTGGAACTCTGATATAATTGTCTTACTGGACACAGATGATTGGATGTCACCTGTGTTATTGACAAGTTGAAGTTGCATCGTCTCTGGACATGAAGAAATCAAACTATTAAATGTTTGCTGAGGGAGGTGTAAGTGTAAGTATATATTGAATTTTATGGGCAGACACTGGACTGGATTGGAATATGCTACTGAGGGGATTCGGCATAGAGGTCCAAACTTGGTCTATAGTACTTATGCCCCCAAGTGGAGTATCCTCGTAATGAAGGATGAGGCGAAAAGTGGCAGAGGAAAGCCGTCTCATGGAGTCACAACAAAGCAGAGGGTACGGTCTCTACAATTGATCAGTAGTAACGCCCTCTAAGCCGGCCAGGAGACCGCAGAGCCGAAACCTTCCTATCGGAGGAGGAAGATTTTACCAGGACCATATCATCCTGCCATGCAACGTCGAGACACCCCGACAGACGAGACCACTAGATGAGATATGGTGTTAAATTATAATTGGAGATAAAATGGAGGGGAAATTTAGTGAATGTAATTAACCTAAACATCATTTGCCTCACGACCCGGAAAAACCACCAAAAAGGCCCATTGGTGAGGTAGGTCGGCCACGGGAATCAAACCGGACCACCCGGTTTGCGGGTCACAGACGAAACCAACTGAGGAATCTCGCTCGGTTGGTCTGAAGTTCTCTTGATTCCGGATTATTCTTGCATAGTTACGAAACCGTAAGGGCGAGAAAATCATAGTAAACAAAAAATGTACATATAGTTAAGGTGCACAATTTATTACAAATATACTTCTTTTATGGAGTTAACCACTCCTGAGATATCTCTTTTGTTGGTTTGAATTGCTGGAGAAAGTGCTTTTGGTTTGCCAGAAAGACAGCAGAACAATCCGTTATAAACTATGACTTCTGACAGCTGAGCAACGTTAGAGATTTAACTAGCGGGGTTGCCGTCAGGTAGTTACGACAGCTGCACTAGAAATAATACATACTACGCACCAGATACGTGGTTTTCATTTGTTTACTTTTTTCCCGAACTACAGTAAAGTAACTTGAATTACAGCAATTGTAATTTAATTACTACCATGTGCATAGCAAGTAGATGAGATATTGCATTCCATCCAAGGGTAATTAACGGAAATCTCACTGCAAATATACGTTTAAAGGTCTCTGAATCAGAAAAAAGCTGTGAGTGTGTATGTATGTATGTGTGTGTGCATGAGTCTTGAAACAAAAATACAGATAATATACCCTGAGGCGGTACTTACCCGTTAAGTACCTCGTTGAGTCCTCCCGGCACTCAACACCTCATATGATAGGATATGTGACGGGTGAGGGCTACGGATAGGAGGTTTACTACAGGTCGGGTTTTTTCTCAGGGTAGGTCTGCATGGATTCTCTCTTTTGGGTTTCAGAGAGTGGGTGCATCCTGATAGTGTATGGGTATTATCACATAGAAGACACCACGACCGTTGAATGGCAATTTTATTTAGACAAGTCGCCCTCTCCACTCGTCACTGTTGTTCTGGTGTTACTCGCACGTTAGGCGCGAGATTTAGGATTTGCACATTGCTATGCTCGTGACATGGCGGCTAGTTTAAATCACAGTCGCGAGTGAACTTGTAAATTATTAGGACGCGCCGAGTGATGTAGGTAGCTGTGTACGCGTTGTCTTTTTCGACGTCACGAGAGTATTACTTCGCGCACTAGAGTATTTCCGGAGGATTATACAAAAACATAGTTTGGTAAAATCTTAATGATGTAATGTGTGCGGTTTCTCTCACTCGCTAACACAGAGTGTTCCATAAACACATATGTGTTCTTCCATCCATTCGTGAACACAGACTTTGATGAACTTTTCGTACTTGTTGCCCACTTCACTCGCCGATACAGAGAGTTTTTCCTAGCAAATATCAAACGTCGCCATTGCAAAAATTTCCCCTTCCTTTCGCCGAATGTTGGACACTTCAGAGGTCATGTGACCTGTTACTGGTCCCTTATAGGTTGTGTTTTATCCCTACTCTTAAATTTCATCGCAATTTCGAGTTTCTGAGGCACGTATTCCACGCAACTTTCACTTCGTCTAGGTAATTAATGCAGAAGCAAGTTTGAAAAAGTGTAGCTTAAATAACCGATGTCTATTTTCCCATCACTTATCATGTACAGACCAATGCATCGGCAGGCTCGTTGTCGCTTGGGTCTATCCTTCGGGCGATTCTCGAACATTGCCCCCTTTGTCGGCTCAACGCAAGGAAAATTCCTGTGAGGGTAAATGTTCATTTTCCAGGCCCTCTTTACACGTTGGGTTCTCGTGCTTGCAATAATATATGTATTGGGATTACCTGTTTAGTTTCTGCAGCTGTATATTTAATCATTATCCTCTATATTAGTTATAATTTAGCTTAATTTAAATATCTATCCGCACTTAATTCTGCATTTAATATGACTTTCGCGGTCATTATGCCAACGTTATGCCTAACAGTGACTATCAACCTGGTTAAGTTTATCATCTTACAAAAATGCGATATTAAGATATTGTTACGGTTGTTTTTATTTAGACCCTAAGAATTGTAAAATTGTTTAAATATGTTTAATGATTAAAGAATCGATATGGACAAGTTAAAATCAGTAATAAAGGAAAGTGTTAAAATGTAGTGGGTCATGAAGTAATGTAACATGTGATATGATATGATGTGTTATCATTGGTTGTTTTAAAAATCGGATTATGGACCAGTAAAAACTATGTTTGATTAGTAGTGAAGGCAACGAGAGAAGGAAAAAGCAATAATTTTGGTGAAACATTTAGAAAGAATAGCGTCTTTTGATGGAAGAACTTTATGGTGTATAGACGTAAATTCAGTGCCGGGACGAAATCCTGTAAAAGAGTAAATATCCGTTTTCTGTTAATTGTAATCCAGGTATGCCCGTCTCGGTGGCGTAGATGGTAGCGTGTCTGCCTCACGTTCAAGAGGTCTCGAGTTCGAATCTCGGTCAGGGTGAGTTACCTGGATAAGGTTTTTGCGGGATTTTCCCTTATACTGTTAAACGAATGTCGGGTAACTCTAAGCTCTAAGGACCCTGGGTTCATTTGAACATCAATTCACACATTCCATTTATCGTTCGATATGAGTTATAGTTGGAGGACGTAAAATTACAAAAAAAGAAGGTATACAATATTATTGTCAATTCTTATAGAAAAATTGTGTAAACAATACAAATTAAATAGAATATTTTTTAAAGTAAAAAGAATTTATTGGTTTCGAAGTTTATTTACAAAATTTATCCCTTCACTCGCAACCACATCTGAAAACTAAGTTTTCATAGTTCAGACTAAGGCAGATCCAGAAATATCTTCGATTCATCGATACATCGGAATGCCAGATAGGACCAAGAAGAGTTAGCAATTTGGCGGGTTCGTCATCGTCTTCCCGGTGGGTAGAATAAAACCCACTACCCCAGTAGCAACGCGGGGTATAAGGTGAGAATAATCCCGTTGCAATATTCAAGGATGATACCCAAAGGTACCCTTCACAGAATATATTTTGAAAATTATTTTGTTAAAAACGACTAATTATATTAATTAGAGCACTTAATGCTTTACGAGTCGATATTCTCACGATAAATTAAATGTATATCTTGAATTGTTTTGTTAATAGTGAAACTACTACGGTCCAAGCATTTTTTGTCTTTTATTTTAAAGTTAAACGCACTTTGAAGTCAAGTAGTTCGTACTGAAAGCTAATGAATGAAATGTGCCAAGTCATGCTCAAATTTACTAGCCATTCGTCTTCTCAGGATAAGGGAAAACGCCGGATTGGACTAGCTAAGGAGGGATTCGGCACGGAGGTCCAAACTTGGTCTATTGTACCTATGCCTCTTATGGACACCGCAAGGAGAAAGGATAAGGCGTGAAGAGAGAGGGCGGCCGGCCTAAGGCGTCACGACAGTGCAGAGGGCAAGGTTCCTACAACTGCGCAGCTGGAAACACTCCAGTAGACCAATACTTCTTCCTCTTCATCACTCCAAGGACTAGGCAATGCTGCCTGTTCCGGCTTGAAACATGTCTGACCATCGTTTTCGTGGTCTTCCCGGGTGTACCTTTCCTCTAGGTTTATAGTTTATAACTCTTCTTGGGATCCTATCTCTCGGCATTCTCTCAATATGCTCTCTCCATTCATTTCTATAATTTATTATTTTTTCTTCTAAAGAACTTATTTCTAAATCTTCTGTTATTTTTTCATTTGGAGTTTTATCTAAAAGAGTACATCCCTTTACCGCTCTTAAAAATCTCATTTCGGCAGCCTGTATCTTGTTTTTGTCTCCTTTTGTTAATGTCCATGTTTCGGAACCAAAAAGAAAAGCAGGCACAGCCATTACGTTATAAAATTTCATCCGTGTTTCTTTTCTGGTTTTAGTTTTTAGGCCTCTATTTATTATTCCATAACCATTTTGTTCTTCTAAAAGTAGAACATCTGTAATGGTTTGTAACCTTTTACTTAAGATTCTTGCATATAATTTATATCCTGTGTTTAAAATGCTTATTCCCCTATAATTCTCACATCTGTTCCGAGCACCTTTCTTAAAAATAGATATTGTGACTTTGTGGGTTCGTGGAATAAAAAGTCCAATTACACCACTCAACAATGTTCTTTATTTCTACCGACTTACAGTTTAACACTTGCCAATTACACAAAATTACTTGCTGCACACAATTACAATTTACCAGTTCGTCCGTTGCAACTTCACTTGTACTCGCGATGACATAAACTCCGATACTCATACACAGTTCGTACAGTCCCGTTGCACAATCTTTCCGTTCATTAACACGTCACTGACTAACTCTTACACCAAGAACTGCGACTGTCTTCTCGCTCACACTCACTAACCAACTGATTGACCAACACAACACAACTACTGACTGACTAACTCCGTCTGTCTGTAACCCTCTTTATAGGAATATCGCCGGTTTCTAGTGACCAGGAGAATGTTCCAGACTCCGTAATTTCTGGAACCAGGTGGGTAGAAACAGACGCACAATTATGTTTCTTTCCGACCACTGGCTGTCACCACTATAAGACAAACGAGGGAAGGGCGTGGCTAACCGAGCCTCCCCTGTCTTCCGTTGCCAGCTGCTCACAGGGTGTTTCAGCGCTCTCGTCACACTGCTCCCTCCTCAAAGCTGTTCGTCTCGAACAGCCCCATCGTAGCGTGCGAGGCGGTCCAGGTGTACCACCAGCATCTGCCCGAAGTCTGAGCCAGAAGTAGCGCTGCCGTAGTTTGTGAATCATTCGGTTCGCTCCCAGGTGTCCTCCTGAAGTACCGGCGTGCACTTCCCCCAAGACTTCCGGGACCTTACTCCGGGGAAGTACCAACTGTCCTCTCTGCGCCTTCCCATCGGGTGACTCCCATACCCGGAACAGCACACCCTCTCTGGTCTTCAACGAGTCCCATTGGGCCCAGTGCGACTTGTAGGTGGCGCTCCTCGGTGCGATGTCCTCCCAGGTTGGTCTCGTCCCTGCGTCCACTTCCCTCAAGAGTGGCCCCAAGTCTGCGTCCGCCAGCTGCTCCCTCCTCAGGCCTGCGCTATCCCAGCCTTCAGCAGGCACTGCCACAACTACTCGGACTGCTGCGGCACGCTCCTCCTCTTCCACTCTTGTGCGCTCGTGGCCGTCCTGGATCTGCGATAGGACACCTCCAATGCAATGGTCGCTGGCGTCGGTGTCCACAATGAAGGCGCCACCCGGTTGTGGGAAACCCAAAATTGAAGCACTGCACAGGGTCCCCTTCGGGTGCTGGAAAGCGTCTTCGGCGTCCTCCGTCCACACATAAGGCCGGTTTTCCTCCGTCAGGCGGGTGAGGGGTTTTGCGATGTTGTCGGCCTTTTCCTCTAAATCATTAAGGCGGTCGTCTACTTGACCCTTCCGCTTGCCCAGGTTCGCGACGTCATCCCTCACGCCGGCCAAACGTTCCTCAAACTTTGCGGCGAGAGCCTCGTTCGCCGCCCTCATCTCCGTTGTCAGTTCGGCCATCTTTGAGGTCATTGTCGTGGCCAAGTTGTTGTTAGCCGTTTCCGTCTTCGCTGTTAATTCGGCCTTCATTTCTTCCATCTTCCCGGTGATGTTGTCCTTAGCCATCTTCATTTGTTTCAACTCGGCGGTGAGGTTGTCATTTATAGTCTCCAGCTTCGCGGCCAGGCTGTTCTTTGCCGCTTCTGTTTTTGCAGCGAGGTTTTCAGTTGCCGTCTTCATTTCTCTCAGTTCCGCTAAAATCTTTTCTAATGCTGCCTCCATTGTTGTAATGTTCGGTGATGTTGTTATCCCACTCCTGACACCAGTGTGACTTTGTGGGTTCGTGGAATAAAAAGTCCAATTACACCACTCAACAATGTTCTTTATTTCTACCGACTTACAGTTTAACACTTGCCAATTACACAAAATTACTTGCTGCACACAATTACAATTTACCAGTTCGTCCGTTGCAACTTCACTTGTACTCGCGATGACATAAACTCCGATACTCATACACAGTTCGTACAGTCCCGTTGCACAATCTTTCCGTTCATTAACACGTCACTGACTAACTCTTACACCAAGAACTGCGACTGTCTTCTCGCTCACACTCACTAACCAACTGATTGACCAACACAACACAACTACTGACTGACTAACTCCGTCTGTCTGTAACCCTCTTTATAGGAATATCGCCGGTTTCTAGTGACCAGGAGAATGTTCCAGACTCCGTAATTTCTGGAACCAGGTGGGCAGAAACAGACGCACAATTATGTTTCTTTCCGACCACTGGCTGTCACCACTATAAGACAAACGAGGGAAGGGCGTGGCTAACCGAGCCTCCCCTGTCTTCCGTTGCCAGCTGCTCACAGGGTGTTTCAGCGCTCTCGTCACAATATAATTCGAAAATGTGTCCAGGATCTTGAGGTTTGGCATCCATTCCAACAACTGTTAATTAAATTCAAAATTCTTTGATGTAGTATCGGTCCACCATGTTTCAATAATTCTGCATTTATTGCATCTTCTTCTGTGGCCTTCCTATTCTTCATTTCTTTTAATGCCGTTTTTAATTCTTCTAAAGTAATTGGATCTACATTTCCGCATATAAGTTTAACATTTTCTTCTTCTTCCAAAGAGTTATTATACCACAAATCTCTGTAATGTATAATCCATTGTTCTTCTCCAATTACATTTGTATTTGCTACATCTGTTTCTTCACTATCTAGATGCTTAAGTACTTTATAGGCCATCATTTGCCTTCCATGTATATCATCTTCAACAGTGCTAATAAATTTGTCCCAGGACTCTTGGTGAACTTTCCTTACAATATTTTTCGCTTCATTTCGATTTTCCCTATATATCTCCCTAGCTTCATCGGTTTGTTGTTGTATCGCTTGTAAATGACCAATGCAAACGGCATATCATCCACCGTGGTCCTGAAACGACCCGCCACGCCGGCTCGGATACCGGAGACCGGAGACCGTCCGTCCCACTGGATGAGGAAGTATTTACCAAGAGCATATCATCCTGGCATGCAGCTGCGAAACACCCGCCAACACTTCTACACTGAAAGAAACACCAGACAAGAGATGATGTGAAATTATAATGAAGATGAAATACATAGAGGAATAGGAAATTCCGGGGATGTCATTAATCTATTCAGTATTCAACTAGCAATTGGGGGGAAACCGTCGAAATAACCCATGGGTCAGGTTGGCCGGCCATGGAAATCGAGCCCGGACCTCCTGGGGCCACAAATCGCTTGAGCCATCGCGCTCAGTTCAAACGCTGGAAGTAACTCCATATATGTAACTTGCTTTAACTGAGGCTGGAACTGCTATTTCTTGAGTATGCGGCAGATATGTTACCATGATAGCACAGAGGCTGGCCACATGGTATTAATAGCTGTAATTTAAGATGGCTTGCAAGAATAAACATTGTATCATGAGGGCCACAACATTTTAATAGCTTTAATTTAAGATGTTAACCAAGATTAAGCGAGTCATGACAGCTTAAAATGTAAATGTGTTGAAAAAAACACCTCCAGCGTTAATTTTATCATAGCCGCATAAATTGGAGTTAAGAACAATTCACACATTTAAGCTCCTATGTTTAGTCAACAAAGGAGTATCTAAAACAAATGAACCTGCAGCTAATAAATACGCTACATATGCACTTCCTTAAAAATCAATACGTATGTCGGGCTGCTCCTCTAGCTCAACTAGTAGAGCATTTGGGAGAGGTAACGTGTTCGATTCTCTTGGAAATATGACCGATTTGGTCACCAAGATAAAGGGAGAAAGGGGGCGGGGAGGAAAACACTTGCGTCATATAATCTAGCATCTTTTTTAATACTATCACTGTAAGATAATTTTGACCTATTGGTATATTGATTCAACCGTCAATCAGCAGGGTCCCAAGTACTACAAAATTGTTACACCTTCAGTTACATTCACAGTTCTTCTCCACTCATTATCTACAAGTAATTATTAGAAAAACTTATTTACTGCTACTCGAGTTTATGACAATAAACATTTGCAGAAATGATTTTATTTCACCGACAGGACAAAGTATATAAATTCATCAGGAAGCTGAACTCACAAGAAAAGGACAAAGAAAATTTGTAAATCATAAAATATTTAGATTTAAAAAATTACTATAAACAACCCTGGACAAAGGAAGAAAACACCGAGCAACAAGAAATAGTGTCTAATATAGCAGTAGATGATTATTAGTGTTAGAAGAATTGGTAAATATTTTGAAACAAAGTAGAAGCAACAAAGCACGTGGTGCAGACAGCATTAATACTGAATTATTAAAGCACGCTCCAGATAATTTTCAAGAAAGATTATTAAAATTACATAATAAACTTTGGACAGAAGTAAGAATTCCTGAATAATGGAAAATAGAAAAATAGTATCAGATTTTTAAAAAGCTGAAATTTAAAGAGGTTATTCTGCTCAGCCTAAAAATGTATACGAATATTATAAATAATAGTTAAGAATAGTAGAAACAATTTCAATGGAAGAGCAGACAGAATTCAGGAAAGGGCGAAGTTGTATACATAATGTCTTTTCCCTCAAACAAATAATTGAAAAACTAAAGTAGTTTAACTTAGAAACGCACATTCTCTTTACAGATTACGTAAACGCCTTTGATAAAGCATCTAGATTAAAATTACGAGAAATCCTAGAGAAAAAACGGAATACCAGAACATTTAATAAATGTAATAAACAGCTTATATGCAGAAACAAAAATCACGGTAAATAACCGAGAAACAATACTGATTTTGTGTGTAATTTACGTCCTCCAATTGTCATATCGGACGATGAATGGAATGGGTAAAATGATGCTCAAATGAGCCCACGGTACATAGAGCTTAGTTACCTGACATTCGTCTTTCAGGATAAGGGAAACCCCCCGGAAAAAAAAAAACGTATCCAGGTAACTCACCCTGACCAAGATTCGAACTCGAGAACTCTTGAACGTGAGGCAGACATGCTACCATCTACGCTACCAAGGCGGGCACAATACTGATTTCAAAAAAGATTGACAAGGTTGTCCAATGTCAACTACTCTCTTTATTTTACACATGGGCGACATGGTCAAAACATGGAGACCTCCGAATTTTGGTTTTGAAATATGTTATTAGTTTAAGGAAGTTTAAAAGGAGAGAAAAAAATCTGAAGTGATAATAGACTAGGTTACTAATTAAATATAAACGTACACACGCAAACCATTTTGGAACACATGCACCTTCTCTTATATTCGATTAAAGCATTACAAAAGTATTACAAAGTAGAATGATACTCCACTCCTTGCCAAAGTCTTCAAAGCCATTTCACTTACCATATTTTGTTAAATAACTTTTATCGTCTAACAAGACTAATATTTTTATATCTAGCATGAAGATATACCTTTCACAGATTATACACAAAATTATTTTCTAAACGCACCAAAACACTATAAATATTTGACCACAGAGAAATGTTTTCAAATATTGGTGAATCCTTGGATACCTTGTTTATAATTTGTGTTTGTGAATTCCTGAATGTGAATTGAAATGACATAAAAGTAATTGAAATCTTTGTGACTTGGTAATTTCGCGGAAACTTTTTACTATGCCAAGGAGAAGACGACCTGACTTAGGTCGTAGAAGTCAGTCAAATATGCGAAGAGCTACGTCACGTGCTAATCGCGCTGATGAAGAGCGAGACGCAGCTAATGCTAAAAGTGACGTTGGTATATAAGAATTTCGTTCTAGAGTGTCGCACGACGAAAGCCCCCCTTCTCGTGGCAAATCACTCTTGGACACTCTTCCCGTTTTAAACTTTGCAATCCGGCAATTTACATTGCTATAGTACACAGTTTTATCCCCATATTCCGAGACAAGCTCATAATAGATATTAATTAACTTTTATGTTTTGCACAAAGACGTTTTATGATTACGCTGTTCCTCTTCTAAAAGCTCCATAATTACCAGTATAGACTAGAGTATCCGAAGCTAGCAGAAGATCTGAACTTTTGAGGCTAAACAAGCATATAAGGCAAAACGAAATATGGCTAAGAGTTTGGTGAGGAAGTTAGTCGATGCACCATGGAATAAATTCATAGGAGATGTGGAACACGACTTACATGGAAGACAGCTCTTTGCATATAAACTGCTGAAACATTTAAACCATAATGAGGAACATACAACATATTTAAGTATAATACCCAAGTCTAAATGGTTAGAACATTACAAAGCTTTATGGTATGATGAAAATGCGGAGATAAATAACGAAAACGCAGAAGGAAACGTCGCATATGAAGGAGATTTAATTTTAATTGAAGAATTAGAAGAAGCACTTATAAAAACTAAAAATAGGAAAGCAAATGGCCAAGATGAATTAAACGCAGAGTTATTTAAATATGGGGGGTTATTGCTAAAGCTCCGACTGCTACATTTCTATAATATGTGCTGGAAGAAGCAATGTATCCCAGAAGATTGGCTTATAGCCCAAACCATCTCTATCTTTAAGAGAGGGAAACGAAATGACTGTAGCAATTACAGAGGAATATTAATTAGAGCCAACTGAAAAATTCAATGCCATGGCCGGGATTTGAACCACGGATCTACTGGTTTCCGTCCAGTCGCTCTGACCCTTGAGCTACCATGATCAACGTGCCTTCCTGACATTAAATTCTCCAATTGACTCATTATATTTCCCGGTGGACCACTTAAGGTTCTCATATTTGAGACAACTACTTGTGGCGACTTACTATTGTAATGAGTCAATTGGAGAATTTAATGTCAGGAAGGCACGTTGACCATGGTAGCTCAAGGGTCAGAGCGACTGGACGGAAACCAGTAGATCCGTGGTTCAAATCCCGGCCATGGCATTGAATTTTTCAGTTGGCTCTAATTAATAAAAAATCACTCATATACCGGAGTAATGTATTTAAAAGGATTAATTCTTTAAGCATTAATTCCTCAATATAAATTTACATAGGAATATGTTTACCGGACATGGCCTATAAAGTATTTGCTAAAATAATAAACAAAAGGTTGCAGAATATAGCTGAATGTCTTCTCTCGGAAGAACAAAGTGGATTTAGAAGAGGCAGATCCTGTGTAGATAACATTTTTATTGTTAAACAACTAATTGAAAAACATAGGGAGTTTAATAAAGAAACGCATATGGCGTTTGTTGATTTTGAAAAAGCCTTCGATAGAGTAAACCGATGCAAAATGTGGCAAATATTGGAAGAACGAGGATACCCACAAAATTAGTAAAAATGATACAATGCTTCTACTTCCAAACAAAAATAAATGTGAGGAACAATGGTAAAATTTTTTAAAAAAAATCTTACTAATCAGGGTGTCAGACAAGGGTGTACTTTATCACCTACACTTTTTAGTATTTATATTGACGACCTAGTGTGCAAATGGAAGAAGCTAGTGAATGTAGGTTTTAAAATTTCAAATAAAATCTTTTTAAATACTTTATTGTTTGCTGACGACTTAGTTATTATACAAAATAGCGAGTCTGCCCTGCAAACATCTATTTTTAAACTTAGTGAACTTTGTAAGCAATATAATATGAAAATTTCTTTTATAAAATCAAAGGTAATGGCATTCATTGGGAAAGAGCCAATTAGAACAAAAATAGTTATAAAGAATCGTTGCTTTAAACAGGTAAGCCATTTTAACTACTTGGGAACTTATGTTCGTTATGACTAGGAATATGATGTCTACAATAAAATATGCAAATTTCAGAGTGTGTGGAACAATAAATAGAACATTTAGAAACAAAATACGTAAAGAAACAAAATAGTACTACAAAGTTATGGCTGTACCTATACTGACATATGGAAGTGAGACTTGGACGTTAACTAAAAAGCAACAGAGTAAAGTACAGGCTTCAGAAATGAAATTCTTGAGAAGTGTGAAAGGATGTACGAACAGGAACTTAATAAGAAATGAAAATATAAGAGAAGAGCTCGACATCTTTAGTATAAATTATAGGTTAAAATATCTGAAACAAAAATGGAAGGAACATGTTGAAAGAATGCCAGATAATAGACTTACAAAACAAATATTACACTATCATCCTAAAGGTAGGAGATCGGTGGGCAGACCCAGGAAACGATGGCTAGAAGTTTTTGAAGGCGGAACAGGCACTTGATTGCCTATGCCATGAAGTGAAGAAGAAGACAACATATACAGTCAACAATAAAATTGTACGTTACTTATAGGGTTCACCTCGTATATGGTAAGCCTATCGTAAGTTCAGCTTTTCTGCTCTAAGGTATGCACATGAATGCTCACGTGTACATTTTCAGCAGAAGCCTTTGATACATTATTCATATTTTTAATGCTCTTTTCTCGATTCGTTTGCTCGGATTTACATGAATGAATTCATTCTTACGCTTGAAAATCATTTAATGCTTTGAAAACCAATAACATGTAGTAGAGAACATTACTTGTCAAGGGATTTCGACGCATTCAATATTTTGAAGTCTTTGTTCCTTTGGGCGTCAGCAGGAAATTAAATGTGGAGTAAAATATGCCAGCAGATTTAGGTACCACGAAGTTTATACAGTGCTCAGTGTATGAGGGAATGCGGTGAAGTCTTTCACTGCTAATGAAAAGTTCAATTACATACGTAAAATTATGTAGGTGCATGGATGATCTTGAAAACCTCCTTATCGCATCCTTGGAAAACGCAGAACTTAAACAACTACCAAGTTTGGTACTTAAACAACTTTTCGATTTTTAGTTTCGCTACACGTGCACACACACACACACACACACACACACACACACACACACACACACACACGCATGTCCATAGTGAAATCTCGGTTTTAAATTTTTAGGTACAATGCAATACCTTCTATATATAGTCATATATCATATGTGAGAGGAAATAAAATTAGTTAATGCTGCAGAAGAAATTATTTGAGAAATTCATACGTTAATCAGTTGCACATTTTTTACTCTACAAAAGTATGGTATCTCCCTCATATGAATCAGGTGATATTTAATATCATGCAAAATAGACCAATTATACAAACAATTCGCTAAAGAGGTGTTGGGGTTGTCTACATAAGCTTCAGGAGAAGTAGCCTTAGTAGAATTACGAAATACCAAAAATGGTACAGTTAAAAGTCTTAATATTTTGGTATAAATGCTTGATAAACGATGTTGATGAAATCCTAAATGTATATATGAATCAGCAAAGGAAAATGGAAAGTAGAAAAGGTTAATGTTCAGGGGCAGGAAAAAACAGGTTAGGAGTAACTTGGGTTCCCTCAGAGCGAGAGAGCCGAAGTATATTTACCTGATGAGATCAGGATGGAGGGGTCGGCCAAATGCCTGGGATGAATGAATGATGAAGCATTTGGTAGAATGATGGTAGAGGAAACCGGAGGACCCGCAAGAAACTCACCTCAACGCCGTATATTACAACTTATACTATCATATAATTATATCGATACTAATATCTTTAAAGAATTTTATTAGTATGTCTCTCATTGTATCGTTTTAATGAATTCCCTAAAATATGATTTAAAATAAGTAAATGTTTTTAT
The DNA here is from genome assembly GCA_030765055.1 of Mantis religiosa. Taxonomy (NCBI): domain Eukaryota; kingdom Metazoa; phylum Arthropoda; class Insecta; order Mantodea; family Mantidae; genus Mantis; species Mantis religiosa. The sequence continues at coordinate 1,160,437 of JAUKNK010000522.1, read as the reverse complement.
TTTCTAAGCATACACAGTGTTATTATCTTTCCTATTACTATATTAATTAGGGGAAATAAGCGAATTACATAAATTACAAAAATTTAATTCCAAAATTTTACTGGAAATACACATTTTGAGACTTCCTGAACAAAGAAAGAATAATTTTTCCAAAAAAGGTTGTGTGGGGGTGGGGGTGTGGGGGGTGTGGTGCTATGTGGGTGTGGTGGTATGGTGGTGTATAGGTGTGTGGGTGTGGTGGTGTGGTTCTATGTGGGTGTGGGTGTGGGGGTGTGGTGGTGTATAGGTATGTGGGTGTGGTGGTATGGTGGGGAGTAGGTGTGGGGGTGTGGTGGTATGGTGATGTGTAGGTGTGTAGGTGTGGTGCTATGTGGGTGTGGGTGTGGTGGTGTGGTGCTATGTGGGTGTGGGTGTGATGGTGTGGTGGTGTGTGGGTGTGGGGGTGTGGTGGTGTGGTGATGTGTAGGTGTGGGGGTGTGGTGCTATGTGGGTGTGGTGGTATGGTGGTGTATAGGTGTGTGGGTGTGGTGGTGTGGTTCTATGTGGGTGTGGGTGTGGGGTTGTGGTGGTGTATAGGTATGTGGGTGTGGTGGTATGGTGATGTGTAGGTGTGGTGCTATGTGGGTGTGGGTGTGGTGGTGTGGTGCTATGTGGGTGTGGGTGTGGGTGTGGGTGTGATGGTGTGTATGTGTGGGAGTGTGGTGGTATGGTAGTGTGTATGTGTGGGGGTGTGGTGGTGTGGTGATGTGTAGGAGTGGGGGTGTGGTGGTGTGGTGATGTGTAGGTGTGTGGGTGTGGTGCTATGTGGGTGTGATGGTGTGGTGGTGTGTAGGTGTGGGTGTGGTGGTGTGGTGGTGTGTAGGTGTGGGGGTGTGGTGGTGTGGTGATGTGTTGGTGTGGGGGTGTGGTGGTGTGGTGATGTGTAGGTGTGGGGGTGTGGTGGTGTGGTGATGTGTAGCTGTGTGGGTGTGGTGGTGTGGTGATGTGTAGGTGTGAGGGTGTGGTGGTGTGGTGATGTGTAGGTGTGAGGGTGTGGTGGTATGGTGGTGTGAAGGTGTGGGGGTGTGGTGGTGTGGTGATGTGTAGGTGTGTGGGTGTGGTGGTGTGGTGATGTGGTGATGTGTAGGTGTGGGGGTGTGGTGGTGTGGTGATGTGTAGGTGTGGGGGTGTGGTGTGGTGATGTGTAGGTGTGTGGGTGTGGTGGTGTGATGATGTGTAGGTGTGTGGGTGTGGTGGTGTGATGATGTGTAGGTGTGTGGGTGTGGTGGTGTGGTGATGTGTGGGTGTGGGGGTGTGGTGGTGTGGTGATGTGTAGGTGTGAGGGTGTGGTGGTGTGGTGATGTGTAGGTGTGAGGGTGTGGTGGTATGGTGGTGTGAAGGTGTGGGGGTGTGGTGGTGTGGTGATGTGTAGGTGTGTGGGTGTGGTGGTGTGGTGATGTGTAGGTGTGTGGGTGTGGTGGTGTGGTGATGTGTAGGTGTGTGGGTGTGGTGGTGTGGTGATGTGTGGGTGTGGGGGTGTGGTGGTGTGGTGATGTGTAGGTGTGAGGGTGTGGTGGTATGGTGGTGTGAAGGTGTGGGGGTGTGATGGTATGGTGATGTGTAGGTGTGAGGGTGTGGTGGTATGGTGATGTGTAGGTGTGGGGGTGTGGTGGTGTGGTGATGTGTAGGTGTGTGGGTGTGGTGGTGTGATGATGTGTAGGTGTGTGGGTGTGGTGGTGTGATGATGTGTAGGTGTGTGGGTGTGGTGGTGTGGTGATGTGTAGGTGTGAGGGTGTGGTGGTATGGTGGTGTGAAGGTGTGGGGGTGTGGTGGTGTGGTGATGTGTAGGTGTGGTGGTGTGGTGATGTGTAGGTGTGTGGGTGTGGTGGTGTGGTGATGTGTAGGTGTGTGGGTGTGGTGGTGTGGTGATGTGAAGGTGTGTGGGTGTGGTGGTGTGGTGATGTGTAGGTGTGTGGGTGTGGTGGTGTGGTGATGTGTAGGTGTGTGGGTGTGGTGGTGTGGTGATGTGTAGGTGTGAGGGTGTGGTGGTATGGTGGTGTGTATGTGTGGGGGTGTGGTGGGGTGGTGGTGTGTGGGGGTGTGATGGTGTGGTGGTATGTGGGTGTGGGTGTGTGGTGGTTTGGGGATGTGGTGGTATGGGGGTGTGGGGGTCGGTTGTGTGTGGGTGTGTGTCACTTATAGAATAATATTGATTAATTACCAAACTTGTTATTGAATTTCAACATTTTCTAAGATTTTCAGGAAAGCTTCACCACCCTACTCTATTCTTAACATTTCTCGAGTATTTTCTCCTCTAAAATGACTTTGATTTTCTTAAGAAAGTACGTAAACTTATATTTTCATGTTAAATTAAACATGTATCTTAAATTTTCCCAATACAGCCTTGGAGACTCTTTTCATTCTGAATGACTTTTCCATAACTGTTAAATCGTAAAATTATGCACAAATGTCAGTACACAAAAAATGAGGATCTCGTTAAAACCCACTATATCAAACACATATTTCGTAGAGTGAAATCTTTGCGAACTACTTCCTTATTGTAGTCTATTTGAATTTTTCAAAACTTATCCTACGTGAAATGGGAAGTCGTTATTCATTTTATCCCCTGTCCATGCAAAATGAAAGGAATTTCAAAGTCATTATATAAATCACGAGCTCTTAAACTTTCTCTTTATTCTCGTATTCCTCTGACAAAATTAGCAATGAAGTAATTTTTTCAATCGTTATATCCATTAGCATAAAGTAAAAAGAGGAATAAGTGTTTAGGTCAGTTGTATAAGAGTAGAGAAAACTATTACTGCAATGCTTTAGATTTATCCATTATGTCATATGGTATCCCAAAAGTTTAGAGTTCACTTCTTTGATCTATTATATTATTTCCTATAAGAATTTTAGTTCTGGAGTGTTTTCCATTGGCTATAAACACCAAAAGTTGTTTTATTTTCTGAAAGTCATATATATTTTTAACTTCAAAGCAGTAATTTTTACAAGCTCTATAGATTACATTCAGATGCACTGTGTTCATTATTTACCCAATTTGAAGACCTTACTCGTATTTAAGGTTAGGAAACTTGCCTGGGATTCCTGTAGATACATTTTGAAGGAAACAGTTTTAGAGCACGATTTTTTTCTGGCTACGAGAGCAGCATTGAGCCGTTTCACCGCAGCTATAATTACTCCACTAATTCCTCGACTCTTAATCTTCCTGCAGCTGATTCACAGAGCAAAGAGATTCCTGGCGGTTGGAATGTTGACAAAATGCTAACATCTACTCATCGGCTTCGCTGGCCTGTCACGTACACAATGAAGCTTGCAACTTCATTCATTGGAGGTGGAGTTTTCAGCAGGTGTAACACTAACGAACGAATTAATCGCAAAAGTCAAGTATTTTAACAAATGATGCTCCTCTGGATTGCAGTACTTGCTTTAGAGAACACTGTCCATTTGCTATACTTATGTTAATAATGAAATATTATAAAAATTAAGGGAATACTCTTTGGCAAATAATTATAAAAACGACATTTTTAGCTTGTGTGCAGTCTTAATTGCAATTTCTTATTTAATTGACAAAAAAGGTTGCAATATGAGTGTACCAGCTATTTTATATTATGGATTCTACACTTGTTCACGGTTAAGTACGAGTTTCTCAAACAATTCAACAAACTATTCTTAAAAATAAATAATTCACTGTGAACTTCATGTGTTAATCGAGGTAAACAGTTTTAGAAATGATTTTACTGCAGATTTTTTTGTAGATACAAGGGCAATAGCGGAGTACAGTAGATTTAAGCAATAATCAAATCTTTAAATATACGTAGGCCCGATTTCACCAACAGATGTTAAAATCGACGTTAACAAATGTAACCTAACAATTGTAATAGCGCTAACAATTTCTTGCAATTCACCAACCTGTTTACTGAAAATGTTAACAAACACGTGCTAACGCCAAGAAACTTGTAACTATTACACTTATAGAAGGCTGTGGATGAGTCGTATTATTTTCTGAACATATGTACTACGATGCGCTTTTGTTTTCATTTTCGGCTGCACCGCAGTCTGCACAGAGCTAAAAAAAATGGTGGATAAACAAAACCATAAAAAAGGCCATGAAACAAATGTCTCATAAATGGAGAAAGGATTGTTAATTGAATTGGTGACGAAGTATAACTATATCATGGATATAAGATGGATGCGGTGAATGTAAAAGAGAAAGATGTCACGTGGGGAATATTGGAAAAAAATTTAATTCAAATGCATGTGTCATTACTACAAACGAAACGTATTACGTAAATTTAAAACGAGGTGCGAAGAAGTACAAGTGACGAGTGACTTGCACGTTTCAAGACGGAAGGTGGACAGTGTGTTATACACAGTGAATTATAAAATCGCAAAGGTATTAATACTTGAAGCAAAGGCGAGATCGGCATATTCCTTTCGATGCATGTTCCAACTCAGTATCACGTAAATTTAAAACGAGGAGCGAAGAAGGGCAAGTGACTTGAACGTTTCAAGACGGAAGGTGGACAATGTATTATCCACATAATTCAGTGAATTATAAAATCGCAAGGTTATTGATACTTGAAGCAAAGGCGAGATCGCCATATTCCTTTCGATGCATGTTATAACCTCTCTTGTACTTCCGCAGTAACCTTCATAGCAACTTGTTTCGACAGTCTATACCTCCGTAAACATTTTTCTTCGGATAGTTCCTCAAAATCATTTCTCCTCATAGGCCGTACTCTATTATGAATGCCATTTAGACGGTCTTAAATATAGCAAATCGACATCAACAGCTGAGTTCATGCTCGCCATCTTGACTATTTACAATTGTTAAGGACTTAACATCAGAAATTTGGCGTGTTAGTTTAACAAGAGATTTAACACGAGTGTTACGCTAACACTTGTTGGTGAAATGCAATTTTTGTGTTAACTATTGCTAAACTCGTGTTAATTCTTAACATCTGTTGGTGAAATCGGGCTGTAAGCTGATCGATTACACAAACATCATCATAATTTGACTTTCATCATAATTTGACTGGGTATCACGCGTTTGGGTCGTCTGTGAGGAAGAAGTCACTCAGGAGAAGATCTTGTAGTCGTCGCTTGCGGTGAGTGCCGAGATTGTAACAGCTCCAGGGACCTTTTGGAGATGGTAAAAGAAATGTCGTGCCAGCCGTCGGATGTACTGGTGAACGGGTAGAAGACCAAACTCGTGATTAAGTTGTTGGTTTCTGATGAACCATGGAGCATCTGTAGCTGTACGTAGCATCCCTTTTTGTAATACCTGCAGTCGGCGGAGATTATTCTTGCTGGTGTCACCCCAGACTGGAGCTGCATAGGTAAAAATGGTACGGACTAGAGATCTGCAAAGAAGGGAGGATTCATAGCCAAGTGAGATGCTCCTGTTGAGTAAAGGGTACAGTTTTGATAGCTGGGCAGACGCAAGTGTAACAGACCAACAAATAAGAAAATATAAACATCCTATTTTAATTACCACATTTCTTTATGGTTTTTATATATCGTTGATGGGCAGGAACAAAATGGAATACCCGGCTAATTCCCTCTTAAATAATTTGAATGGCGATAAGCATGTCTGTCTATCCAATGAACAAATATTTTATTTTATAGTTTTATTCTTTTTATATATAGTTATCCAGATAGTAGAAAATTGTATGTGCATTTACTACGCTAAACTGCAATGTTTTGAAGATAAGGGGGGGGGGGAATAAGTAAGTAACTATTACTCTACCTTTTTCTTCCTATAATTCTGTTCTTCGCATTGACCACAGGATGGTCCATGGCTGGGAAGAAAAGTAATTAAGGAACATTTGGTATAATAAATGAGGGTAAAATCGGAGAACCCCGAGAAAACTACCTGGTACATACGAGACAACAGTCCTATATACGCTCCCGTAGGATCGAATCCGGGCCACCTTTGTGAGAGACGAGGCACGCCCCAAAGTTTTACTGAGCGTAATAATTTTATTACTATTTTTAGAGAGCTGAAATAATATCTCTGTGTTTTAAAGTACAGCATATATCGTATAAAACACATTTACAGCCTTCGTCAGAGACATCTCTTTAAACATAGCTACTCCAAATATCCACTTTAATGTTTGGGTAACTCAAATGGAAAACAGCTCGGACATTTAATACCCATGAATGTTTTGCTGTTTGCCTTAATAATTACGTCAGCTATCTTTCCGGAGATTCTCTTCGTTTTTCCAATGAATAAGGCGAAAAGAAGAGAAACCTCCAATAGTGGTAAATAAAAGAGGAAATGGAATAAATCACGGAGGAACAATCGAATAAAGCCTTGCTGTCAACACTCTGCTACGTGTACTAAAGGCACTTCGATCATATTCGTTGTAACGTGACAGGTTTGCCAATAGAAGCATAAATCAATCCAAACCACTACACTTTACTAGTTATTTATGGAACTAAGGAGTTTGTAAATTGCTAGTATTCTTACTAGAGTATTATTAATACTGATGCTGGAGATTTTAGTGGTATACTTCGTATACATAGATATATAAACCGCTCTGTCGTTTGGTGAGAGATAATAGAATTAGGAATACAATATACTTAAATCTACATAATCTTTGGAACTTTAATATTGCTAATAGTTATTTAAGATAAACGTTAAAAAAGGTAAAGCTTTAGGTCACTTTAAAATGACCTAAATAAATGTTTTAAGATCTATTTATTGTTAGTGTTTATTTTTGTAATGGTGTAATACAACATACTAACTAGGTTTTGTAGAAATTAAGTACGAGGGCTGTTCAATAAGGAATAATCATAATTTTTTGGTCATAATTTTTTGCACTAAAATTCAATCTTACTATATTCTGTTAGCTCAATGTGAAATAAACACGCCGTAGTAGTTTCACTGTTGGTACTCCTGGTTCCCGCCTGGTTCCAGGCAAGTTCAGACATATTCAGTAACGCCTACCGCTGCAATGGAGGTAACACGCGAGGAACAAAATGCGGCTTTGAAATTCTGCTCTAGGCTCAAACAATCTTCAGTTGAGGCCTATACAATGTTACAAGAGAACTGTTCATTCCTACAGCACAGCTCGAAGGTGGTTTAAAATGTTTAAAGAGGGGAGACCATCAATTTCAAAGGAAGGTGAACCCGGTGCTCCAGTTACTGCTCTTACAGAAGAAAACATCAACGCTGCTGCTGACATTGTGAAAGAGGATCGACAAATTACCTTAAGATAATTTTCTGAAATACTGAACATTTCATTGGGTGCCACCCACACGTTGGTGACAGAAACATTACACATGAGACGTGTTTGTGCGCGATGGGTTCAAAGACTGTTGATTCTCGAACAAAAGGACATTGGCATGCAGCTCTGCATGCAGTTAAAGTTGATGTTAGAGGAAGACCCGGAACTGCTTTCAGACGTAATCACTGCTGATGAAACTTGGGTTCATCAGTTTGATACTGAGAACAAACAGCAAAGGTCAGTGTGGAAATCTCCTTCATCACCAATCCCCCAAAAAGCAGAAATGGTTGCTTCTGTTGGGAAAGTTATGGTCATCTCATTCTTTGATATTCATGGAATGGTTTGTCAGCATGTTGTACCTGCACACACATTAGTAACTGGACAATACTACAGGGATATTCCTAAAACATTTTAAGTCCATATCAGGCGCAAAAGACCACATTTCTATGAAGCAGGCTGGATGCTCCACCACGATAATGCGCGGCCGCATATTGCCAATGTTGTTGCTGAATATCTTGCAAATATCAACGTGAAGTGTAACCTTCACCCTCCCTACAGTCCATATTTATTCCCATGTGACTATTTTCTATTTCCTAACTTGAAGAAACGCCTTTGTGGGTGGCATTATCCATCATCAGAAGCATTGGTGAAGGCTGCGGAGGCAATTTTGAAGGATCTCTCAAAAATGGTGGCCAGCATGTTTTTGAAGAATGGAAGAAACGCTGGGACAAGTGCATCGCATTCAGGGGAGACTATTTTGAGAAGGGCCATCAAAATTATGAGGATGATCAGAGGTATGTTGTCAAAAAAATGGCCATTCTTTATTGAACAGCCCTCGTAGTTTATTAAGGGACATGACTTCCATAAAGAAATACTAAACTCGCTTTATTAATTACTAGAATCTTAGCCCAGGGCTGATTTACAATCACTTTCACTTTTTATAAAAACATGGGGCAAGCACATCTCTATCTTTAACGCTGCTTTTATGGGTCGCTGTAAATTCCTACAAATTTATAGCAGGTAACTTTTTCGTGAGATGGAGATATATTAATTCCTACAAATCTATTGATTAGTAAAAGTGTTTATCTAGTAACACGGGGACAGTAGCTCAACCCGACTTATCCACAGTCTGGGAAGGAACATTCTAGTATTGCAGCCAACACTTTTACCAATTTTACACCATCCATGGTAATACTTAAGTACCATTAATCTTCGCACTTTTGTTAGGTAAGAATTGTGAAATCTGTACGAGACTGTTATTATGATAAATTTAGGAGCTGTTCCTTCTTCTTCATCGATTTGGAAGTTATTATAAAAAGCAGAAATTGAATCAGTGTTTCCAGAGAGCAAAATACAAGGTTGCATTTTTAATTTAGACGAGGCCTGGTATAGGAAAATGTAACAATTAGGACTTGCCAAAAGATATCTTACAGGGGAGAGCGAAGTAGAAAAGTGGTTGATGTACATGTGAGGGTTACCATTTCATGATCAAGGTGACATAAGTGAATACTTTGTTGAGAATTTAATGTCAGTGAAGCCTCAGGACCATGCACTTGACGATTTTTTGTGACTATATTGTAAACGTATGTGTCAGGAAGGATAATGCTTTCCGCCTAGGGATGTAGTCTTCTTTTTCTTTATACTCCCGTTACGAGCAATGCCTGTGAGGATTTTTATACGGACTTAAATGCAAATGTTTATCATCACCTTCTTCATCACCATCATCCCCATATATTCACATTTATAGAAGCTTTGTATACTATGGAAACACTTCTTAGTGCAGCAAATGATATCTCGATTAGAAGAAAGAAAGGATTGAAGAAAGTGGTATTTGCACAAGAGACCATGCATGAATATTTAAGTCAGCAAATCACAAGATATCAATTTATTAAGAAAAACTATCATACTTTGACAATGGACCAAGGTTACATATTTAACCACATCAACCAATATCGTGGTAGCACAATCCCAAGTTTGTACAAAGTGGGAAGAAAAATATCTTATAATTTTAAATAATTTTAACGATGCTAACCACCACTTTGTAGGAATTCTCATGACGCTCTGTTTGCAGACAGACACCAGTGCTGCTTAGTGATTCTAATGCAGCTCTCTTCACTTAAAACTGCCCTGCCGGGCCGCTATCAAATATACAAATGAATTCAACTGAACTGATCTGATTTGACCTAACGTGGCCTAAAATGTGGGACTGACGTTTGTGCTCGCTTTTATAGTCAAGGGGTTGCGGAAGAAGTGTTCTGGAAACCGAAATCTCTTGAATTGCCTGTTTGAAACACTCTGGAAGTCCATTCTTCTAAATTTCCCAAAATCGAACGGTCCGGAACATCATCGCATCACAACAAAGTGGTATGTAATTTGGGCTCGTGAAGTCAACTAGTAACTGGCATTGAATGCTTCATTATTTGCTTCTGTCGGTAACAGATAGTAATGTGTGCTCACTTAATCTCTGAGGAAATTATTTGCTGGCGTCCTGACTATGTCACAGGGTCAATCGGCAGGGTCATCAAATTGGCGGCAGCTGGGTTGCGGGCACAGACCATTCGATTACCGACACCTCATCCATGTGCGATACATAGAATTGTTATTGGCATTTATACAGGGCGTTAGTAGCTGACAGTGTTAAAGTCACTGGCCATTCAGGTAGCAAGAAAGTGCATTATCACCAAAGGCGTAACGTCATCGGCGAATGACGGATTCAACACGGATTCAGTGTAAATTGTCGCGTGTTTTCCACATGCATGTACTCATTTGATTCTTTGTTTGCAAGCACTTATTTAGCGAAGTTTTATATTAAGTGATTCTGTAAGGATTTAATCATTGTAAGTGTCGCGCTATATTCAGAATATTGCTATCTTATAACGAGAGACCCAAAAGTATCCGAATCGGCTGTGTGACGTTTACTTTTTCGGGCCCACGGCCCTCTTGTCGTCTGCCGCTATCACAGAAAGGCGTGGATGAAAACAGATGAAGAATTTACTTACCGAAGTTATTAAAGGAGGTAAGCTCGAGGGTATATACCAGGGCAATCCACACAAGAGTGACGACTGAGCCCCTCTAATGACCAGAGAGTTACCGAGCTGTCCCAAAAGGGCGCCCGGCGCCTCCGTGGTGCTTTCCATAGGGCAAGATCTAGAGACTAACAAGGCCCCCCCCCCATCTGGTCCTGTGGGCTCAAGACGCGATGGAAGTGGATACGCCACTTACGTGCGCCAAGCCCAAAGGGTAGGACCACCTGGTGATCTAGCACACCTTCTACTATCTATGCAGGCTAGTACGCGGGGACATATGGCTTCCCTCAACTCCGTCCGGAGACGTACCCGATCTCCCACGGGTATCGGGAACCTCCTCGAGTCCAACCCAATCCGAACAACACCCATTCTGGGAGGGGCTCGAATGTTCGGTCCGAGGTTCCCCTAGTAACGTCAGAGGTACCACGAGTGCTAGGGGTGCACAGCGCCCGCACCACGGCAGCTGAAGGGGACGGATCCCCTCCCCTACGGGGGTTATTAAAACAGATACTGAAACTGGCCAAAGCCGTTGTCAATACATGCTTGGCACCTCTTTAGGAAACTATCACTCACCTTTGTTCACGCTGAGAAATGCCGGCAATTTCTTGCCGGATCTTTTGTCTTAAAAGTGCGTGGGTTAACTTTTACACTTTCCCCCAGAGATAGAAATCGCAGGATGTTAGGCTAAAGGACCTTTGAGGTCAGAAATCTCTACTAATAATTCATTTTAATGTTCTCATCGAGAGATAGGCTGTATGAGATGTTGAAGTGTCTTGTTGAGAAAAGACAAAGCTCCTATATGGTTTCTCTAAGAAAATGGGAGGGTAAAACTGTATTCAGCATCAACTGTTGACTCGAAAACATTTGTGTCTATTAAATTTTTCTCCGCAAATAGAGAAATACCGGCATTTCTCAACGTGAACTTCTGTGAGTGATGGATAGTTTCCTAAAGAGGTACCAAAATGTAGGAAAGCGGTGATAGCCAGTTTCAAAATCTTTAATAACGTAGGTAAGTAAAGCCTTTAAAAGTAGTTTAAAACGATGCATGGTTTCATAAGCGCCTTTCTATGGTTGCGGTAGACGGCAGTGAATATCGAGAGTGCGGAGAGACAAAACAATGTGCAGCCGTTTCGGATGTTTCTGGATCTATCGGTATCTCGTGGATATTGTGGCGACGTTGTACTGAGATATCCGCGTGGTAGCAATATTGTCAGTCATAAGTTAATTTCTCCCCAATTATAGTTTTCTTTGCTTGGATACAATCAACTGTTTTTTTGCAACAGTAGTACTGTCTGTCCACACAAAAGTCAAACGGGAAATGAAGGGGAGAGAGCTTGAACTGTTCTGATAGTGAATCTGTTTACTACGAAATGAGTGTATGAGAGTGTTTGAAACACCAATGCTGCCAAATCTAATGCTCCTTTCAGTATCTGCGGTGATAGCTTTTAAGCATGGGTGAGTTGTGGTATAAACACAGAAAAAAGCAATTACATTACGCATTGCTTTACGTTGCATTCTTGTGGTGTGTAGTAAATAATTTATTTTACTCTGTATCTAATGCTATATTTTTTGTATCATGTTCGAGGGCTGTTCAATAAAGAATTGTCACAATGTTTTTGACAACATACCTTTACTCATCCTCATAATTTTGATAGTCCTTCTCAAAATAGTCTCCCCTGAATGCGATGCAATTGTCCCAGCGTTTCTGCCAGTCTTCAAAGACATGCTGGAAACCATTTTTGAGAGATCCTTCAAAATCGCCTCCGCAGCCTTCACCACTACTTCTGATGATGCATAATGCCTCTCACGAAGGCGTTTCTTCAAGTTAGAGAATAGAAATATGTCACATGGGGCTAAATCCGGACTATAGGGCGGGTGAGGGATGCACTTCATGCAAAAACATTGGCAATATGCGGCCGTGCATTATCGTGATGCAGCATCCAGCCTGCTTCATGGGAATGTGGTCTTTTGCGCCTGATATGGACTTGCATGTTTCTAGGACATACAACCTGCTGATAAATCATTACATGAATATCAAAGAATGAGATGATCATAACTTTCCCAGCTGAAGCAACCACTTTTGCTTATTTGGGGGTTGGTGATGAAGGAGATTTCCACACTGAGCTTTGCTGTTTGCTCTCAGGATCAAAATGATGTAGTCAAGTTCCATCAGCTGTGATTACGTTTGAAAGAACCTCCGGATCTTTCTCTAACATCAACTTTAACTGCATGTTACCTCCATTGCAGTGGTAGGCGATGCTGAACATGTCTGAACTTTCATGGTTCTCCCAGGCGGGAACCAGGAGTACCAACAATGAAACTACTACGGCGTTTTTGTTTCACATTAAGCTAACAGAATATAATAAGATTGAGTTTTAGTGCGAAAAATTATGAGCGTAAAAAATTGACAATTCTTTAATGAACAGCCCTCGTATTTTAGCTTGTCTTGGCCTGCGCAGTGGCCGAGTAGTTAGGCCATTCGACTCTCAACAAGACGTCCCATGTTCGATCACAGGTGACAAAGTGAGAATTGTGATGGAGTAGGTTTTCTCCTGGTCCTCCAGTTTCCCCCACCATTATTCCACCAATTGCTCCATCATCCATATATTCTGTCATTCTCGCTTTCATCCCAGGCGTTGGACCGTTCCTTGAACCCTCGTTCTTATATCAGGTTCAGGGCTTCGGCTTCCCTCGTCCCGACTTTTCGGGCCAGTGATATCCCTGTCCTCTAGCACCGATATCGGTGATGTAGCGGAAAAAAAATAGCTTGCCATAAAAACATTCAGTGTACATCGAGATATGAATAAACAACATTATAGGTTCGGTATCAAACACCAAAGTGGTGTCACATTTATTCTAGCAACCAAAAAGGAAATTTCATGGAAGGTCGTGCTTTTCTCAGGTCTTATCTAGGCTTGGTTCATTCGTAATAGGCAAGAACTGTACAAATGTGCTGAGGAGTGCCATTTAGAAATATTTGAAATATTGATTAACGTTTCCATCTTCTTGAAGATTTCTAAAGGTATCCATTGAAGCTCCTTTTTGTCTTCTCTTTCATTTTGGTGTTCATTTTCATTAGGAAGTATTGCCATTTATTTTCTTTCGTTTTCGTTTTCCTAGTTTTATTTTGCATAAACAATCGCGGAATGAAGCTGTGTTAATCGATAGAAGAAACAATGGTGTCTGGACTCTGGCACTTGGCCATTTCGAACTGAGTTGTACAAATACGTCTACTTCACAATAACAAGAACTAGCAGATGTCTGTATCACCACATCTGTTGACAGAAATCATATATATTGCTAACAGCTTCTAACATGTAAACAGCTCTGTGGCGCACGGCGAAGCGACGTGAAACAATGCATAAAACACTCACCTGTGTCACTACTTGTTAGGTCGTATAATGTAAGGATACTTTATGGGAATCCTGCCAAATTCCCACATACTGCTTTGACTCCACGACTCTCGGAGCGGAGAGGGGTGGATTTAGCACCTCGAATTATGGAAGTCATGGAGGGGCACCCCCTGGGTAGGAGGGACGAGGTAAGTGGACATTAGAATTTAAGAGATACCACGGCAGCGGGCAGGGATCCGAAATTCTTCTTCAGTTTCCCTAATGAAATGTAATGTGTAGTGTTTAACGCCCGCTTTTACTACATACGGCACCGCGGACGATGACGCTGATGATACATGAAATGAAGATGGAGCACCGGTGGAATGAGATGGCGGGGGAAACCGGAGATCCCGGAGAAAACCCGCCCCAGCGCCGTATTGTCCACCACAAATCTCACTTTGCGGTCGCCTGGGATCGAACCCGGGCCACCTTGCCGAGAGCCAAGCGTCTAACCACTGAGCCACGGCGCGGCCTAGTTTCCCTAATATTACCACTATCGTAATGTTAGGGAATTATTTTTTCTCTATACCTGGTACGAGAGTGAGAAAGTAGATGACAGAATGAGGGCAAAGTGAATGAACGGATAGATGATGATGGACCAATTGTTGAAATGATGGCGGGGGAAACCGGATATCACGGAGAGATCCGAAATTCTACAGATTGAAACTCCCCGAGGGCAGCTTATACAAATGGCTCTCCTGCATATGGAGGTTCTGGGACCCTGAATCCTTCCCAGATTTAGTGAAGGAGGATTTACAAAAGAAAACTCCTTGCCATAACAAAACATCCGCCAACACAGAGAATCCCCTAACACCAAGAGACGTGATATAATAGAAAAGTTTGGAGCGGTTCCTTTCCTTGTGGGTTGGATTTATATGACACGATGTGGTGACGTATCTGAGGAAGGATTCGCCCTGTAGTGAGGTCTACGCCCCACACGCGCAAAAGTTTCACGCTTCCTCGGTGTGGCGACGCATGTAGAAGCCAAACCTTACCTTGATGTAGAAGCAATGAACCTTTCGTCTAAAAGCCGTGAAGATGAAGTTCTCGAAGATTTCTGTAAATCCTCTCTCCGGCAGCTGCGGCGAGCGATGAGACGTGAAACTTCTCAGGCGTATTCATACAAAAGTGATTTCACTTTTGGGCAACTATGGAATAAAATAATTAATACCGTTTCACTTTACTTGGAATTATATTTCTCAACATCATTTTCTTCTTTACATGCAACTTTTTCCACTGATGTATATAGCCCTTTACTGTAAATTAATTTTCTCCTATTATTTATAAATGATGCAACGTTTATTTTTACTTAAATTATTTATCGTAGCGTCGCGTCTTCGATGTATATTTTAAGCGTTTACTAAACGTTCATAAATGATGAACTCCAATAACTTCTAATAATTTCAAGAAGTCTTTTACCGAAAACGCGTCTACCATTTTCGAGAGTTCAAACCAGAAGAAAAAAATTAAGAATAAAATCATTGGTTCTTTTTTCTGTTTTGGTTGCTAAGTTACCGTAATACTTAATTCTGATTGGTCCTACGTCACAATTTGGGATTTCAATAAACCTAAGCATTTGTTGCATCATCTATATGGCCTGCTTGGTTATTAACTTAAGTTGAATTACAGATGGCCATGTTAACTTAACATGTCCATGTATGCAATATCAGCTTCAAATCTTCTGAATGTGACCATAGACATTGCCGCCTATGTCATTCCAATGGGTGATAAGTTTTTCCATTCATATAGTAATTGAATGCACATCTTTGGGAAGAGGTATTTTCTATGATAAAATAAAACAATAGCTTAATACGAATGCTCGAGGTTATTCTTTGCTGTATTACAGAGCGAGATGTGTGACGGTCGCATTGGAGTTTCCGGTTCAATTCTCGTTGACGCTCGAACCAAATTCCTTAGCCTTCGATGGGTCCTTAAGCTCCACACACCTTACCATTCATTGACGCCATTGTAGCTATGGACTTTGTGGTTTTTCTTTGTCAATAGGCGAATGCTGGGATGGTTTTTCAGCAATCGCGATTTCCTTTCCATCACCTCCCATTTCCGTGTTCTTCTAATTTTTAGGGCTGCTTCCAGGTACCGTGGTGTATGGTGGTTACTGATGTGGAGTATAGCGTCTACTAAGAGCCGAAGCTCCCTCCAAAGATATCAGGAGTTTCACTTCATAACATTTTCCATTACGACAATACCTGTAGTCTGAAAAGCCCCCTCCTCCACATGCGAACATGGACGGAAATGGAAACACCACTTGCACGCGTCAAAACGTCCAGGGAGCCTAGCACTGGCCTCGGTCGGCTGCCAGCAGTCTAGCACACCAGATACGGTTGAAGAGAAATTACCTTCTGATTGACATTACTGCTACCTTACGGCCAACTTAGTGCAATTTATTTCTTCGCTATGTGTTTTCAGTCTGAGATATAAATATATCTGATTATATTATAATGATTAGAATGATTAAATCCTTACATAATCAGTGTGTATCACACATTACTAAATGAAATGCTTTGCAAACAATCAATGATGTCCAGCCGCTGACAGTAATATATACTTACTCCCTGACTGACCAGCATCTTGACGAGTAACTGTCGAACTGGCACTCAACCCACAAATGTTAATCACAAGAATTTCATATTAACTCTAGTTCTGCAGATTAGCACCGGAGGATATTGAGGCGTCCCACAGTCCCACACAAGTAGTGCCTAAGCTCCCATGGGATATGGAGACATTGCCCCGCCGCGTCCGCCTCGGTAGCATGTCTGCCTCATGTCAAGAGGTCACGAGTTCGAATCTCGGTCAGGGTGAGTTACCGGGATAAGGTTTTTCTGGGGTTTCCCTTATCCTGAAGGACGAATGTCGGGTAACTAAGCTCTATGGACCCTGGGATCATTTGAGCATCATTTCACCCATTCCGTTCATCTCCTCATATAACTTAACGTTGGAGGACGTAATTTACAAAGAAAAATAATTCCGCCGAGTCCAACCCAATCCGAAATACCTCTATACGTTCAGATTTTGGAACCGGTGAACTTATAGTATTGCAAAAGTACACCGAGTGGTGAAGGTGCGGTTTTGGTAAGATAGACATACGCTAGCTCAAAGGAGAAATGATTTTCCGTGACCACTAGAAAATATCTGGTCTAGGGTTGTTCAGCTTTAGAATGGTTGGGACTTGCGCATTCCTGTAATCTGTTTGTTTGCTCCTGTACTCTCCACATCGCTCCCTCGGGGAGGTGGTAGCCTCAATAGATTTATTCAAGTCGTAGTGCATGAGCATTTCCGGTTATTGTATAACCTATACATATTTAGCACATTGGTTTGGTCATACAGAAGACACTTAGGTGCTCATAAATGTTCTTAAGTCCTTCTACAAATCTTTGAGAGGAAATAGAGAAGCGAAGATCACAAAGGGTCACTAGATCCATGCCGGTATACTCGAATACAAGCGGGGCCCCTAACGGTACATACTGATGTTGGCTAGATCTCCCATATGATTGTTCCCAGGGCAGAATCGTTCTATCTTGGCTATTTAATCAGAACATAATGCTTAAGAATCAGAGACAGAAAAGCAACAAGTGAGACAGTTATCCTTGCTGTTACATACTCCTAAATACTCGTGGATAAGTTGAAATTTTATTCTGAAGCTCTCATTTATAACCCAGTAATTTTTTCTATACCCAAATAGCACGAAACTGTAATGAAAAAATGTCTTTGTATTGCCTAATAGAAAACATGAACTTAAAAGAAATCCCGATATCCCGTAATGTTTCATTATAGTGCGTTTTGTATACAATAGCGAAGTGGTGTGCAAAATTAATAGAGAACCCAGTAATCTATTTGAAGTATGCACTTCTTTTCTTAGAAGCAACGTGTCTTTGGAAGGCAGATACATATTGACATTTTTTGAGTAGTTATTAAATTTTCCTTGGGTTTTTAAGGACCTCTCTTGTGTATTTTGGATCCTTGTTGCTTTCTCTTTGCATGTGCTTAATTATAAGTATGGCTAGGAAGTTGAGGTCTAAAATGAACCTTTAAAAGGGCCTAAAATATCCCAGAAAGTACCTAAAGTTTTGAGAAAAGGATATTAGGAAGTGATAATTATAATAAATAAATTCATTTGTAATTAGGTATTTAACGAATAGGTTCAGTACAACATTCAAGTAATATGCAACATACATAGTAGAACAATTATACGTAAGAAGTGCATCTTCTGATTCAGTAATCAGCAATGGACATTCTACGAAAATAAATTGAAGTAGATATAACTAAATATAACTTGACTTAACCACCCTCGGGTTACAAAGCTTACCTCACTTGGCGTTGTAGTATATTACAAATTCTCTGTTTTCTTAAAGCACATTGTGTAAACATTGAACAACTTCTCTCCACATTAACGGATGTCATTGGTTCATACCAGAAATGAATGCAATCTTGTGGAGAAAAATAACGGGATATTTAGAGAGTGTTTACTAGGTTCTCTGCTATTGCTAATAATTTGAATATAATAGAAAGGACCCTCTCATCTGTTGACTACAGTAGCCAGTCTTAGGAGTGCATACTAGTTACAATAAAATGGAATTTATGCTAGACTCTGCTGAATAGGAAAGAGATAGAATTTATAGTTAAAAGAACCGTTAAAAATAGCAACAATGCTATCAAAAGACGTTTAAAAGAAAAGATAGCTAAAAATGCAAAACGGACAACCAAAATTGTAAAACATGACCTTTGAATTAAAAATATGCTAAAAAGGCACAGAAGGACTAAGAATATACTCAATTTTCTTACATATAATGACGCATATTTAACATTTAATATTATGTTGAGCCTCATCTTTAGACACTAGTGAAGAAAGGGATTTTCCCGCAACTCCCTAGCTCTAATTATAAGTGTGAATAATTTGTTTACGCCTAGTGTGTGTTGCTCGTCCTGTGTTTTGTTTTATTTGGGTAACCTATGTGCGGAGTAACAACCAGTGACTTTCTTTTCTTTTCCAGGACCTCCTGTGAAGATAATAGTAAACTTGCTCATCAAGAGCATGGGACCTGTATCGGAAACGGATCAAGTATGTGGTAAAGTCCAAATTCCTTAATGTTCTATAGGTACATTATTAAAATACAAGGCATGCAATGGAGAAAGTGCCATGAAGGCATTGTCTGTACGTCTGGAAGCGGTACAGCACGCCAAATTACTTAAAATGGGAATAAGAGCGTTGCTAGTTTTAGCTATTCAGATATCTCTTTTAAGTATGTCATAATAGCATCGTATTTATCATATTCTAGGTGATTTTAGGAGTGAATTAGAGTATTTATGGAGATGGCATGTCCAAAGATGTGGAAGAATTAACTACACAAACAATTTTCATAGCTGTTCTACGACTTAATTACTCAGTGCTACTTAACATTTACTTGATAAATAAAGAAAATGAATTCCACAAATCTTTTCCATCGAGATTTCATTGCACGGCTTTAAGGACCCATGAAAGCAATCATTTTAAGAAAAGATCCATGTAATACCCAGTCTGGGACGCGGAGGAATTTTTTAAACCCTGTGTGTTAACTAGGTGGTTGGGATGGGATGTAATTCTGGCATACAATGTGCGCGAGCGTTCACGCACAACGTCCTCAACGAAAGGTATGCCAGAATGGGTGTGTAGAATGTGTGATGGAAACATACGTTCGGTATCGTAGATCATCCTAAGAGCCCTGTTCTGCACGGCTTGCAGCCTGCGGATGGTGGTACGAGCCACTGATCCCCAGACCTCGCATCCATACAGGATCAGTGACGGGATGGTCGCCCTAGTTTCAGGCGAGTGGGCATGGTTGATCGGAATATGGGGTACAACTGCCTGAGCGCTCTATGGCCGAGGATGATTTTTTCACGGACATGTGGGGTGAAGGTGAGACCGCGTTCCAGTCGGACACCCAGGTATTTGGCAGATCGGACCCAAGGGATCTTTCTCTGTCTCAACCGCAGGTCTCCTTCCGGGTGCCAACGGAGGACCTTCCCCAGCAGAAGGGCAGAGCTCTTCTGTGGGCTAATGGCACTCCTCCACCTTTCACTCCACGTGCCGATGGCTCGGAGTGATCGTTGCAGCGGAGGGAGGCTTAGCGGACATTTCTATTCTGTGCTAAGATGAGGACGTCGTCGGCATATTGGCACAGAACAGTGCGAGACTCTGTTGGGAAGTCAGATATGTAGGCAGCAAAGAGTAACGGCGACAAAACTGCCTTCTGGGACTACCGCCGCTATTGGTCTGACGGAAGAGAGTTTACCTTCGACCCGCACCCTGAAGGTTCAAGGAAACTACTGATCAGGGTGAGGTATGGGGAAGGTAGTTGTGCTTCCTTGAGCTTGTACAGCAGGCCCTGGTGTCACGTTGTGGCGAAGGCCTTGTCCACGTCCAGGAGCACCGCGACGGTTTTGAGGTTGTCCTGGAAACCCAGGGCAGCCTTTTCCACCAATCGCAGTAGCTGTAGGGTCGTGGAGTGGCCCCGACGGAACCCGAACTGGTGGTCCGGTGCCTTTCCTCGAAGAGAGGAGTCAGGCGGGCCAGGAGCAATCGCTCAAAAACTTTTGAGACGATTGGGAGAAGACTGATGGAGCGGTAGCCTTCCACACCTTGGATTTCGCACTTATACTGCCGCTACTGCTTTGTTTCCTTCTTCTTTTCCCTGCTTATATCTCTTTGTAAGGGGTGAATGCACTGGACTCCCCTAAGCCTTCGTCCAGTTATGTACCGTCAGGTTTGTCTTTTGAAAAGTCTAAAGAGCATTCTTTTCAAGTAGTGAAAACATTTGTCCGGTGAAACATTTATCAACTCATATGTTACGGTATTTTATATTCACATATTACACACACACGCACGCACACACACACACACACACACATATATATATATATATATATATATATATATATATATATATATATCGTCTTTATCAATTATTTATATTGCACATATCTTAATGAGATACTTATAAACAATGCTTCATGCTAAGCAAGGAAAATAATGTGACCACGAAATCTTCCTGTGTCCGTCCGGCTGCTGTTAACCATTGAGCTACCATGGCCAAATTTCCAACACCACATTAAACTCTTCGTATATTTCGCTGGTAAACCACTATTTTTCCTTTGCATACTTCGTCCCACACGACTATTGTGAAGGAAATATTAATGGAAATTGAGCTAAATGATGTCTTGAACTATAAATCCGGACTCTTAAGGTGCTTACAGCACTGTAAGGAGCTGTCTCATGTGCTTATGAGAACCCTTAACTGTTTACCAGGGAAAAAACGAGTCAGCTGAAATGTAAAAAACTGAAGCTGCTGACAGTGAAGTAAACTAGGTATTAAGAATAACTAAACACTAGTAACACAACTTCACTATATACTTATCTTATTCAAATCCTGGGACCGGTTTCAAATCCTATGTTTTAACCCTATGTCACACAAATTTGCTGCTTTTAATAGTTTGATTTACAGATTGATAAACACACCTCTAAACGAAGAAGAATTTAATGCGGAATGTGAACATATTATAAACACTGCTTTTATTAACGGCTATAATAAAAATTTTATAACCATCCATGGGCAAATAAAGTTCCAATTTTTTTTTTCAAAGTGGGTATAATACTAGCACCTCAAAATAATTACAGTATACAGAATTTACTACATTTTTCTAAAAAAGACAAAATTTCAGACAACAAAAAATCTGGTATTTATCAAGTTAACTGTTTAGAATGCGATAAGATCTATATTGGTAGGACCAAACGTAATTTAGAAACCAGAGCGAAGGAACATTTTAGAAATATTAAATATAGACATACAGAGAAATCGGCAGTGGCTGATCATATTTGGTCATCTAATCATGAAATAAATCCAGAAATTTAAGTATTGAAACAATTGAAAGATCCAATAGATTTAATGGTTTGGGAGAAGATGTTTATTTTGAAACATAAGGATCGCGTAATGATCTTTGATATCCCTCCAAGAGATGTCATCAATAAGTTTGTGTTGCCCCCGGTAGATGGCAGTTAGATAAGGAGCTATTCTTCAAACTCCGGTAGTGGTCAAGGTCAGTCAGTCAGTTACTTGGTGAGTGTCAAGCTGAGTGGTTGAGAATGAAGCAGATGTTTTGCTTTGAAACCGCTCCCAGGATTTGAATAAGATAAGTAAATAGTGAAGCCGTGTTACTAGTGTTTAGTAATCTTTAATTCATGCTGACATGTTGGCCGTGGTAGCCCAATGGATGTATTTTTTATCTTGAAAAGTGCAGAGCGATGTGCAGTGGTATCTGGACGAGTCTACTTCAGAACGGTTGCAACTGGAGGGGAGGGCAGGTGAGTTGCGTACCAGTTGCGAGCAACTAAACACGTGCAGAGCTACTCGGTAACACTACAGCTTGTTTCAAAATGTGCTTGTCTCCTGGTTCCAAGAGAGCATTTATAAATGACGCCTCCTAGCAGCACATTAGGAAATAAAATGCTACATTTAAAAACACGAGAAGTAATAATCAATATCCATAGAGTTATAAAAATGGAACAATGGTCTGGGTCAGCTATAGAACTCTGAGGAAGGGTATCTGAGGCAATAATTGTGTCTGAAAGCAGTTTAGGAGAGTTATTAAGGAAAGAAAAGCCATTGGTGCTAGTGCAACAACGTCCTTCTCTTTGCCCAGTAAACAAAGATTAAGAACATACACAAAATCTAATTTGGATGTTTTAATTCATAAGTACATAGGGGAACCATGAATAATTTTTAAAGTACAGAAAAACTAAGACCAACTTTGAAGAAAGTGCATATGAAGCTAAAAATTCGACTTACTTCCAAGGCAGAATCTGAACATTAATAAGTGTTCTTTTGAAGCTAGGATTATTTGAAAAAAAAACACTAATCGTGACAGACAAATTTTAATCGAACATCGCACCATACGTGCAAAAGGCTTAAGTATTTACGAAATATTCGGAGATATCGAAGTGAAGTTTATATAGTTTATATGGATGAAACTTATATAAATACAGCACATACTGGACCATATGGCTGGAGTGAAGTATGTTAAAGGGACTCTGCAGCGATGTCGAAATGTCGACAGTTGGTTGTCATGCCTGCTGGAGGAAAACAGGGTTTTGTTCCAAATGCCTATGTACTATTTAAGATCCAACAAAAGCGTGGAGATTACTACCATAGTAAGAATTACAACTTAGTTTATAAGAGCTGCAAAACTGGCTTCAAGAATGAAATTTGTTTTTAGACACCTTATGCACCGCCCTCCCCTCTCGTAATCTTAACGCGTGTGAAACATTGTGGCGATAGGTGCACTATCTCCACTACAGTTGCTACTCATCCCTACCACGCAGGATTCCTGTCAAGATAAAATAATACATCTGATTAAGAGCAGACGGACGGACACCGGAAGATCCGTAATTCAAATCCCGGCTATGACATTGCTTTGTTCAGTCTGATAGTACCTTTCCTTACTTTGGCCTACTAATCTTAAACCATTTTTCAGCCGAAGTTTTCCATATCAAACTTTTTTCGAATGCAGTATTTCCTCTGCTTACTGCAAATAAGTTATAAAGAGAGCAAGAAGTATTATCTCTGTATGCTGGACGATACAGCCGAACTTACAACGGGTAGTTTGGTCAACAAAGTGCACAAACACTGCACGCTTGCATATCGCTGATTTTACCCTTTACAAACGGGAGTGATATTATGCACAATTTTATTATATGTGCCGTTCATGAATTCGGCAGCAAAAGCACATGGTTGCAAAGGTGTAGCTTATACAACAAACTGTACACTCTAACCTAGTTCTCCTATTTGGCGGTCTGATGAGATTCTTTCTGCTCCTCAACCATCCAACGGTTTCGATGGACAGAGTCACTTTATTATCTATGCTTTCAAAGTGTTTTGTTTATTTCTTCCTTTGTGCTGTTCCAGCAATTCTGCTCCTAGTCACTCAATCTAAATTAAGTTTTACGTCGTAAACGTTTGCTTAAGCTACACGAAATATTGCATGTAACCAAGAAATTCAATATCGATATTACGATGAAGATGGCAACACTTGTAAATAAAAGCTAGTGAATTTCGTTAACATGTTTACAGTTACTCACCAAAGTTTTAGCCATTTTGGATGCTCAGTTGTTATGTAACAGTAGTTTGAGTGAGTTAATATGAGTGTTTTTGTGAAAATGGAAAAATCGAGTATCGAACTGCCATTAAATATTTGTTTTTGAAAGGCAATACGCCTACGCAGATCAAAAATGAGTTGGACCCTGTGTATGGGAACTCTGCACTATCATTTACCACAGTGAAATTTTGGACATCTGAATTTAAACGTGGCCGTAAGAGCTTGAGAGACGAGTGTTCGGCACGTCCAAAACTGCAACTACCGACGAAAACATCGCCAAAGCTCCCCAAATGGTGCTAGACGACCGCCGAATTAAAATGAGAGAGACAGCAGAGACTATAAACATGACAAAATAACGTGTTTTTCACATATTAAATCAACATTTAGCTCTCCGTGAGTTGGGTGCCGCGTTTGCTCACGTTAGACCAAAAACGTGTTCGAATGAACATTTTCAATGCTTTTATGGCGCAGACTAGGCGCAATAAATCCGAGTTTTTGCACCGATTAATTACTGTAGATGAAACTTGGCTACACCATTATACGCCCGAAACAAAAATACAGTCCAAACAGTGAACTGCAAAGGGGGAAGCGGCTCCAAAGAAAGCGAAGACTGCTTTTTTCGGCTGGGAAAATGATGGCGACTGCTTTTTGGGATAGTCATGGAGTTCTTTTAATCGATTATCTTCAAAAAGGAAAAACCATTACAGGAGCATACTACGCATTATTAGTTGACAAGCTGAGGGCAGAACTTGCGGAAAAACGGCCACACTTGCAGAGAAAGAAAATCCTGTTTCACCAACCATTCATGTAACTTTTGACCCAGCTTATAGCATAATGATCTTAAACATTTTTAGAGCGCAGTTCTCCTTTTATTTATAATGAATTGTGGTACAGTTATCACCTCAAATAAAAATCCCAATTAAGCTCTTTAAATTTTACATTCCATTTAAAGTAATAATTGCAATTTAAAACTCATTGGGCAGATTATTAAAATTATATAAATTATTATACACTTACTTTTGAAAAGGTTTTTTTTTTTTCGTTTTGACCTACATGTCCCCGTAACTTGAATTACTATTTATTTCCATGTAATTACGAGAGTCAAAAGACTCAAAGCACTTTAAAATAATAAAGTATTGAACAATTTGATGTACTAGAAACGAATATCCTGGAAACGGCTTGTGCCATCAAAAGTTATTTGAAATATACTGTGTGTTTTAAAGCTATCTACATTTTTTGTTCAATAACTTTTCACTTGGACTTAACGTTCAGCATTTACCCCAAACTATACAAGATTTCTTCCTAATATAGAGGACTTCATACAATATTTCCAGAAATCTCAAGGTATATTTAACGTTCAACATGTCATAAATTTCAATATATAATATAAAATCAAAATCGTCAAAAACTTTTTTAGAAATCAAAACAAATATTTTGAAAAATCTTGCAAGTAGAGAATAACGTAAGCTGGGAGACTTTTAATTTACGTCCTCCAACGTTAACTCATATCGGACGATGAATGAAATGGGTGAAATGATGCTCAAATGAGCCCAGAGTCCATAGAACTTAAGAGTTACCCCATATTCTTCTTTCAGGATAAGGGAAAAAAAGTCTTATCGAGATAACTCACCGTCGCTGAGATTCGAACTTGGAACCTCTAGAATGGGAGGCAGACACGTTAATATCATGCCCCAGAGACCGGTGGAGATTTTGTTGATAACCTTCCTATAACAACTTTGGAAGATACTGCACTTACTACTATTCCTTTTGATGATTTTAAAGCATGCTCGGATTAGGGACTAATACTGTGAATACGTAGCTGGTCTGAAAAGTTTCCGACTTAATAAAGATACAAGACTTTTTTTTTTCTTCAGTTTTTTAACATAGTTTCCTTGTAATTCTTCACGCTTCGACCAGCGATGCTCCCATCTCTGTAACCCATACAAATACCAATCGGCGTTTTTCTGTGCAAAATAATTGTTCACGAAGGTGATTGCCTCTTCATTTGACGAAAATCTCTGTTCTCCGAGCGCAATTTTTAGATGCGGGAACAAGAGTATACATAAAAGGGCTCAAATATTTATCTCAATTAAAATGAAACAAATAAGAAAAAATATTTCATCATAATATGTCCTATACTAATAAAAGATGTAGTGTAGAGAATGAATTCATATGGGTGTAAACATAAGATTTTATTATATTAAGAACTACAAATTTTACACCCCTGAATGAGTGTAATCAACTACTTTTGCAAATTTGTAGCTTCCCACTTTACAGTGATGTTTTTAAAACTTGTTTTCTTCAAGTATTTCAAATAAAAATTTGATTCTTCCTTCTTTATGCATAAGCTTATATATGTATACTTTTCTAGAAATTTCCCCAGAAGTACTCTTTATTCTTAACTTTTAAATTTTGGAAATATATAAGATATGGACAAACCCTTTTTGTGAGGAAATCTTTTGAACTCAATGAGTAAACGTAATAACTTCCTTCCTAGCATTAGTCTTTTCTGAAAAATTCTTTGTTGCGTGTTTCTTTCTCAAGATGGAATGCTTTGTTGTGTCGTGTGTGAGACCATGGTTGAAAATATATTAATGACATACCTGTTATTTCAAACTATGTTCTTCTTTCCTTCAATATCCAAGATATGCATTAAAACACTGATTTAAATAAGTTCTGAGACATTAATATATTACGAAGTGCGTTCAAGTTATAACATCTATTTTTTCAACACTGGTACCAGATAGGAACTTCTATATTTTTTTAAATACACCTGGACTCTTTATGAATACGTGACAGAGATGTCAGCACTGTACAGTGCATAGAATTCTAGTGGAAACCACGAGAGTTTGGACTGTTTTAGATACTTAAAACAGCGAGTTTCGTTGCAAGAACAGTTTGTAATCATTCGTTTTCTCCATTTTCGTGGTGTGACACCTATTGAAATTCATCACTAGTTGAGTGAGACAAATGGTGATGGCACCAAGGATGTTAAGTTAAATGCAGAAGTCCAAAAACCCTAAGTCCAAGGACCCTGGCCTCCTTCAACCCGGGAGTGTTGGATAACTCCGGGTGCCTTTCCATAGGACAATACCTGATTTCTTAAAAAGCCCCGCTCCCCTCGTTGACAACGTCAAGACGGGATGGAAGTGGATACGCTACTTAGGTGCGTCAACCCCGCAGGAAAGACTACCGAAAAACCTCGGTGGGGCCGCCTGGTGATCTAGCACACCTTCTACTAGCTCTGCAGGCTAGTAAAGACTGTTTAGTTAACTGGTGTGCACGTCGGCCGCTGCCTTTGACGAACCCTTATAATCGTTTTACAACCCCGGCCCTCCTTCTCGCAGACCGTTCTGCAAGGTTTCCACCTTTCTCGATACGTCATGGGTATCGTACAAGGTTTCGTCTGAATAAATTATCTTATGTCCATTACTGTGAAACTTTC
Organism: Mantis religiosa; assembly: GCA_030765055.1. NCBI lineage: Eukaryota > Metazoa > Arthropoda > Insecta > Mantodea > Mantidae > Mantis > Mantis religiosa. The sequence goes on along the minus strand of JAUKNK010000522.1, from coordinate 1,133,199 downwards.
TTAGTTTTGACAAATATATATATCGCCAAGCTACAATACTACTGGTTTCCATAATAACCCTTATCTTATTCAAAGTGCGGTATTTGAAACCCAGCTCCTTTAGAAGACCGCGCAAAGTGAAGCGCCCATAAGGAAATCACAAATTTCTTGCAAATGTGCAACCAATTCGTCTAAGTTGGGCGCTCTCCCTTTTGCATAGAATCTATAAATTGCTCGACGAATAAAATCGCGCAGTTGATCGGCGTTTTTGGTATTCCTTTCGTCACAATATTTCTTACTGTATTTCTGTGAATACCCAGCATTTATCATCAGGTTCATTGCACGACCACTTACCAAGATTATTTGTCAGCACATATTTATATGTGTTCAAAACAAGCGCTTGAATTTGCTTAGAAACAGTTCCCGTTATAACTTTGTTTTTTGAGGCTTTTCCAGTAATATAACTCGACCCAGTTATTCACACTGTCTTCACTTTGATTATGTTCACTTGACCGAAAGTAATCCACTACTTGATTTGCATTCACCACTGCATTTCCCTCTCACGGTCTCCACAACGTGGCACACAACGAATTTCTGCACGTAATGAAACAGATCAACTGGAAGTTGGAACTTTGCAACTGAGACTCCACGTGGAGTAGACATGCGGCTGTCACTTCGAGAAAATCAGGGTTGCTATTGGTCCTCAACGACAGTGTTCCATTTCTGAACTGTGGAGATAGATTTATGACGGTCATTAGTGGGTGGAAGAGTAGTTTCCTTTGAGCGGCCAACTGCACTCCCGTTCACTAGACAGACTTTACCCGGGACTTATAAGGCAACCCTCTACCCCCTCCGGGCGGCCGTAGCATGGCCGGAGGTACCCAATTCCCCGTGGGTGTCAGGGACACACTGCCCCCTCTAGTCCAACCCAATCCGAACAGCTCCCCGATGGGAGGGGCTCGGCAGTTCGGCCCGAGTTTCCTCTAGTAACGTGAGAGGTACCACGAGTGCTTGGGGTCCGCAGCGCTCGCACTAAAGCAGCTGAAGGGGACGGATCCCCTCCTTTGTGCGTCTAATTTGCGTTCCTGGTTGCGACAGTTTAATAAAGGCATAACGTCGTGTGATAACAAACTAAGACAGTCCCGCCTAGCACCAGCCGGTCTGACGACATGGTCCAGCGAGTGGAGAACGTTGTTTCGGATAATCGTCATTTGAGCGTTGCAAATTACCTCCAAAATGGGCATTTCCGTGGGATCTGTGCACACAATCCTTCATGAAGATCTAAAAATGCAAAAAGTGTTCTACCTTCATTGAACTGTCGCACCGAGCAACGCACATTAGGCACATCCATAGTATCATCACCACATGCCTCACTCAACTGGCGATGAATTTCAATAGGTGTCACACCACGAAAATGGACAAAACGAATGATTACACGCTGTTCTTACAATGTAAACGTCGCCATTTTAAACATCATAAACAGTCCAAACTGACATCTGACATCTGTCACGCATTGACAAAGAGTCCACGTGTATTTTAAAAACCAGAAGTTCCTATCTGGTTCCAGTCCTGAAAAAAAAAGAGGAAGTGTTATAAGCTGAACGCACCTAGTGCTACCAAAATTAATACTTCTACAATGGTATGGTCAACTATTTCAGAATTACGTCATGGATTGTTACTTCAGACAAACCTGGTACGACAAACGTCTGATGTATAACCTTCCTGGAATGGAGGAATTTTCCATGTCCTGGTTGTTTTTGGACAGAGTCTGGAAACCGGATACCTTTTTTCTGAATGGCAAGAAGTCCTACCTTCACCGAATCACGGTGCCAAATAAGTTCCTTAGACTACGCTCCAACGGATTCATCGTATATTCCATGAGGTAAGTTTTAGATTTAATTTGGAATCACTTTTAGTGTTGTCAAAGAAACAGTTGTCTTGATAAATATTTCTTACAGAAGTTGCTTAATAATAATAAAGACTCATAATAGCGAAATAACTAGTAATTTGGACTGCATATTTATGAACATTCTTATGCCATTCTTTTGATTCTTAGTCTTAATACAATCCAGAGCTTTCATAACTTCACGTCGAGCGCCATTAATACTCTGCGCGGAAACGCCAATTTATTCTGCTGAGAAATAAAGTCCTCCATTGCTAAAGTCGGGTAGATATATTTCACACAACTTGCAAAACACGTTCAAATAATTTGCTTTTCATCACCTTTTGGCGGTTTCTCTCTGTGATTTTACATATTGCACGAAAGCAGCCATGTTGTAAACTGATTCTCCTATTTCCTTCTGCTTTCAAACTGCGCAAGCGCAGCTTGCACTCGGATTCAAACATACAAATTAGGCTTACATGTGCCAGATAAAATACTAATTATTTACTGATTGACTGTTGCATTTGTAATAATGTGAAGTTGTTTATGTGTTTTGCATTACACGTAAATGCCTTAAAAATGATTTGCGAACTATATCTTTCATCCACAGAAAGTTTTAAGGTTAAATAGCCAATGATGTCGCACACATACACATAGTTTTGTTTACATCGCCATATAATTTAAGGACGGTGGCAGTATAGCTTGTTTCCCTATCTAGCGTAATTCTTTCACTTAATCCGTTCCTCCGGGATTGGCAATCACAATAGAGCTACGTAGACCCACATGTGCGGGGGTTTTCTCCCTTCTTAGTGTACGTAAATATGTGCTGTTCTTCTCTTCCTATTCGAATAGTCCCCTTTTGAGTAAATCGCATAATTCCCTCCATAAAATGAAACCTATAATTGCACAGATTTTTATATTTTTTATTTTAATTACAGGTTGACCATTAAAGCCAGTTGTCCTATGCACCTCAGGAAGTTTCCACTGGATTCCCAAAGCTGTCCCTTGATGCTCGGCAGTTGTAAGTATGTTTAATGGTAATTCAAATCTTTCTTTTTTATATGTTCCACCTTTAACTCCAATGGTCATATCGGCGGCCGTTCTCTTTTGGAACATATGGAAGGTGTTAACTCGTATTCTTTAAGTTTTAATCATTAGATCACGCACACATTCGCACTCTCATTCATACCTCCAGGCTCTGGAGAACATGAGGAATTATCTTGGTCGGAGTAAAATCCCCACCCCCACCGCAAGAATCGAACCCGAGACTCCTATCATGGCAGGATGGTGCTCCACCCACTGAGCTATGGGGCCACCTCAAAATTTTGTGTTTGATTATTGTGTATATTATAAAGAGAATAAATTGTGCGTTGAGAAAGAGAGAGGAAGGGGGAGAGAATGTCAGATGATAGTGATACATGTTTGAAAATAGAAAAGGAAGCTACATTGTTGTCATCGACTCTGCTACACCTGACTGAACCCTCAGATTCTGTACTCACAGCGCCATTTATATAGTCAACGTGGTGCTACACGGCTCTTGCTGACGTCACACGCACTGCAGGTCTCTCTCCCGTCTGAAATACGTCACAACTCTCGAAACTGTCTTCCCCTGCTCTATTGTAGTTACGGCGCGCTTCCATTCATAACTTCTTCCGAATTTATTTCCTAACTGATACATTCGTTCATTTAATATTAAGAAAACATTTTCACCTTTATCATTTGACTTCATACCAAAATTCACTCCAATAGTGAAACCGCTGAGTGGTAATAATATCGGCGAAGCCAAAAGAGTTTTCCTAGTGCCTAAGATATATCAAAGAGAATGTGCTCGAACTCCCTTACACCAAACCTGCTCTCTTGCACGATGAGTTTCAAGGACACGAATAGTACAGTTTAATGACCGAATCTCATTCTATAAATACCTTTCTTTTAATATTGGGTTCGAGACTTTGAAGGTGCCCCAAGGATAGGTAAATGAAGTGAGGGCTCGCTTTGAAAAATGAGCACTTTCCTCACTGGATGTGGGAAAATATAGAAAGAAATAATCAGCTTATAATATTCAGAATCTTCTACGTAATTAAGCCTTATCATTTTCTTGTGTTCAGTAATTTCATTTCCCTATAAATCTGGTGCGTTTAACAAGAAACAGACTAAGGCCTCACGTCCATGCACCAGGCAGAAATGGGAGGTCATCATACCTAGAGGTGATCACGTCAGGATTATAGATTCCCCAGCTGTAATATGGTTTTCTTGAAAGCGATCACTGCATATTTTTGCCACTTAGCCTTTTATTGACTGGATACCAGTCCTCTACAGAGTTCTTAAAATCCCCACCCCACAGATTGGCTCGAACCTCGGGTGCACTCCTGGGCAGTGAACCATACCTCCATACTCTAGTTCACAGTGCCATGACACGCGTCTTTGTGTTACCTGATGAAATTCAATTGAAGGTATGCTTTTAGACAAAAAGGGACAATCTAAATTCAAATCCACATCAAACGAAGGTTATCGCTTTGATATTTTTTTCAATCTTTGGTATAGTAAATTATAGATACTTAAGAACCTTTCTGGATCAGTGAATTTAGAGAAACTTGCTTTGAGCAAAAACGTTTAGTGGCACTTCAAAGAGGCAGCAATTGATTACGAGTACTTTACAGTGATGGTAAAAGTGCAGGGCTACAAGGGCGTAAAATCAAAGCAAGCTGTGTTGACATGTTGAAAGAGGTCTTTAAACCCATAGGTGAAAAGCCTTACTTCTCAATGTTGGAGCTGCAACTGCCAAGGAATACGTGGTGATTGCATAAACCATGTGTTTGTCATAATATATTAAACAAATGAACTTAAGGTTTGTGACCAACTTGACGCATACCCATTGGGGATAGATCTTGGCTATCAGATTGAGATATACCACTAATCTCAATCTTTCGATCACCCCTTCAGCATTTTCGTATCCATTATCTTTGTTAGCCTCCCCTTCCTGCCATAGCAGAGTGATTCTGACAAGTTTAACAGTCGTATTGCGAGAAAAATGTGCACTTAATTAAGATATTGTCGTGAGGTGTTGTAGACGCGCGCCGAGAGAGAGAAGCCGGGAGTGAAAGAGACAGATAGCGTCCAAGCCACGCCCAGAGAGAGAGACAACTGTCTCGTGAACTGTCGAGAAACTTCCCCCAACCTGCGAGAAACAGCTGCTCGTGTATAAATATGAGGGACGCAAGCTGAATGAGTCAGTTGAGGTGTCAATGTTGCAATGCGGACGAGTGGCAGACGGACTTTGTTACGTAATTCTGCTGATATCAGACTTGTAAAAGTGTCTTTCTACGAAAATAAAGAGAATTTTGAATTTCTGCAAACTAGACTTTTAATATTACGAACCCAAAAATTCACAATATATTACGGCCAGATTGTTAAGATTGAGATCTGTCTCGACTGGGAAGATTTTTTTAACCACCCTGGGATATTTTGTATATGTGTGGATGCAAAACCGTTGTACAGACACCTCAATGTCTTTTGACATCCTCTGTCTTCACATCAATCATAAGGTCGTCATCCTTTGAGTTTGCGCGCATAATACGGGGTGGGGGTTGATAAACTTGGTAGTCCTCGGTATTTACACACTTCCTTCTGTCCAGCAGCGTGAAAAGCAAGAACCTAATGCTCCTTGGGCACTGGAAAGTACATCGAACAGATAAAAGTAGATCACTGGTAGTATCTGTAGCGAGCATTTGGAACTTAATGATTCTAATCTGCAAATCTAGCAATGGTTCTTGGGAAAAACACGAGTCATTTGGAGAATTTAATTTCATGTTGGCATGTTGGCCATAGTAGCTTAATGGTTTAGAGCGGCTGGATGGAGACCAGAAGATCCGTGGTTCAAATCCCGGCTATGGCATTGAATTTTTCAGTCTGGCTCTACCCTTTCATAGTACGTCCTACACACGGCTAGTGTGAAAGAACATTTAATTTCCATTAATTGTACCTAATAGTGGTCCGAACTATAAAGCCCGGGCCTTAAAGTACTTACAGCATAGTAAGTCACCATTAAGGTAGTTGTCTCATGTGTTTATGAGAACTCCTAGTGGTTTACCGGGAAAACAAGTCAGTTGGAGAATTTAATGTCATATTGGCACGTTGGCCATAGCAGCTCAAATGGTTAGAGCGGCTGGACGGAGACCAGAAGATCCATGCTTCAAATCCCGACAATGGCATTGAATTTTTCAGTCTGACTCTAGCATTTCAACGGTTTTTACATTGGTTTCTTTCATCCATCAGAGAAATATAATATTGGTGTTTAACATTGCAATCTAAATTTCCATCTTTTTAAGCTATCGAAAAAGTTCAGGACTGTAAAGTGACATTGTTACATATGTAAAGAGGAAGGTGGTTCAAATATATAAGATGATGTGACCTGATATCTCACAAAATAAACTGCAAAATGTAGTGTCGAGTGCTGTGACCAACGTATCTGCAAAAAATCTATATAGCGATCGTCACATTTTAATTTGTCGAATAAGGTTTCGCAGCGTTAGTCTGTGTAACAGGACAAATCAATTTGCCAAAACTGTAACGTAAAGTTGACTGTCAAATGCATTATCACAGAGTGTCAGCTATACAACCGGTAGCTACAGTATCACTAAATAACCAGTGCACTTCAATTAGCTCTCCATTAGTCTCCTAATTATGTATATCAAGTTGATTCAACTCTTAAAAATTATAGTTCTGTACGACAATATAATATTTTCTTCTAATTTCAGATATTTATATACAAATCTTAATTTCGCGATATGACTTTACTTTAAGGGGGGACGTACGAGAAATTGTTCAAAAATTCTATTTTTTTATTGTTTTGTAAAACAGTATATAGTGTTAGCTATCAAACACCAAAATATTATGACTGTGCGTGGTCTGTATGTACCTTTAAAAAATTAAATGCCGTAGTGTTGCATAGTAGCATAGTAGCAACACATAGTCTTCCATCAGCAGTCTTGTAATCTATAAAGCCCACCTACCAATTCTTAGCACACCCAGACTTGCTAAACAATGTCTCTATGGAGAGAAACAAAACCCAAATGAAAGCCTCAACAGTTTTATATGGAAAATGTGTCCCAAAACATCATTTGTGTCTTTCATAGTGGTGAAAATTGCTACCTTTGATGCTGCAATAGTGTTTAATGATGGGAATGTTGGTGAAAAGAAAGTTATGCATCAGTTAGGGTATCAACCTGGTGTGTTTATGGAAACAATTTTGCAGAGTATCGACAACATTCGCATCGCTAGTGCAGAAAGAGTTATGAAATTAATGTAGAAAGAAGCGAGACAGAAGAGGAATTTAAAAAGAAAGGCTGAAGAAGACCAGAATGAGGATACAGACTATGGATATGGGAAGTTCTGACTGAAAATTAAAAGGCAAACTGAATAATACTTATTGTATTTTTAATTGCCTTTCCCCGTAACTTGCATTTTCTACAACTTCAACCCATTTTTCTCTCAAACTACTTCATCTACAGTGATGAGATTTAGCACACAGCTTTCTTATGCCAGAATGAACATTTTGTTGGTCCTAGAATTTAAGATTAAGTTCCAGATGGAATGTGATGATACAAAATATATGAAATTATTTTAAGTTTTAAATGATGCATATGATTAAAATTTTTTTTAAATTCTATACAGCTTCAATAAGAAATCTAAATCCAATATGAATTTATAATGTGTTTTAAAATAACATACAAAATTTCAGAAAGATAGAATATGTGAATTTTGAAAAAAAAAAATGGGCTTAAGTTTGTAAATATCTCTGCATATAGAAAAAATATGTAGCATTAGTTTCAAACAATGGAAAAAATTTGAAAAAAAAATTGTGCATATTAACTGTATTATCTTGAATGAGTATACTAAGTTTCACTAACTTGAAAACTTTGGATATTATGGCTATTTATGTAAGACCCTGAATATTTGCATACGTCCCCCGTAACGTAAAACATACATTCTCTTTACATCATTAATCCTTCGCTAATGACAACTTTGACTTTCACTTAACCTCATCTGATCTATATTTCTCATCTCCAGCAAAGTACTGGGAACGAGGGCCTTGTTCACTGATATCACAAAGCTTTAAATTGCCTCATACCGAACTAAATTTATGAGTTTAACCAAGTAAATTAAACGAGCTACATTCCTTCTAATGTTGAGAGAAATGGTTCGTCAGTACCAAAAATAAAAATAAGAAACAAAAAAAGTCTAAGTTAATTGATGTAAATTCATTTCTTCTCACTAGCCTTATATAGGCTAAGGTTTTAGACAGTCCACCTGAAAAATTCAATGCCATGGCCGGGGTTTGAAACACGGATCTCCTAGTTTCCGTCTAGTCGCTCTTACCCATTGAGCTACCATGGCCAACGTGCCTTTTGGACATTAAATTCTCCAACTGACTCATATTTTCCCGGTAAACCTCTAGGGGTCCTCGTATCCGAGATACACCTTTATGACGACTTACTATTGTAAGTAGTTGAGTACCAGGCTCAATCATTAAACTCTTATAAATTTAGTTGATGTCAATTAATCATTTACTCTCATTAGCCGTATATAGGCTAAGATCTTAGATAGACTCAACCTGAAAAAATCAAATTATTAATTTATATTATTAATTAATTACTTTTTCCATTAATTAACTGAAAGAATAGGAGTTAAAATGATGAAGCCTGGGACTCAAATACCTACAATAATAAGTCGTCACAAAGGGTGTATCTCGCCGTGGCTCAGTGGTTACACCGCTTGGCTCTCACCAAGGCGGCCCGGGTTCGATCCCAGGTGACCGCAAAGTGAGATTTGTGGTGGATAACACGGCGCTGGGGCGGGTTTTCTCCGGGACCTCCGGTTTCCCCCGCCATCTCATTCCACCGGTGCTCCATCTTCGTTCATTCTAACTCAATGTTGAAAATTTCTAACTGGAGAAAGCTGGTCAGTAAACTTAAAACTAAACAAGTTTTGTTACAAGTATGATAGTATTAAAAAAATTCTGCCATCGAGATATTTAAGGAATTTTAAGGTTTTCCTTATATTTTTTCCCTTTAAAATACGCCTCTAAGAGTAATATACCCTAGTGGAAGAAATGCAACACAATATTGCTTAACTTTAATGAAGTTAAGGGTAATAGATTATGATAGCATGATATGGTAGCAAATATAACTTCATTCACCATTACTATATTGTAACTTTGTGGGTTCGTGAAATTAAAAGTCCAATTGCACAAACTCAAAATGTTCTTTATTTCCACCGAATTACAGTTGAAACACTTGCCGATTACATAGAATTACTTAGCGCACACAATTACAATTCACCAGTTCGTCCGTCACACGTCAATTGCACGCTTACAGTTACGTACAACTCCTCTGATACACGTACACCGTCTTCCAGTCCGTCCACTCACTAGGCGCTCCTCACGGCTGCTCGCCAAGAACTGAGCTGACTCACCAACTACAGGCCTTATATAGGGAAGATCGCCGTTTCTGGAAGATTCGAGGCGCGCACAAATATCCCGAGGTTTCCAGACGTCTGGTGGGAGGGGAAAGATAAGGTAAAGGGCTCGTGCTGCTCTCCTAATCATCCCTTCAGTTAGTGACACCAGACAAATGGGTAGGCGTGGGCTGATTGCTTGCCGTCTGGCCCTACTGCCGGCCGGTTCCATCGGGTGTTCCGACGTTCGGGTGACAATATCTTTTCAATACACCATACCATAAATATTAAAAGCAGAAGCATTATTAACAGTGAAGTATTCTTCATATTTAAGTTTGATTTATGAGTCTCTGTGTTTACACTCAAACTTCACTTACTTGTTGTTGTATAATTGAAACGTTTTCAAGATCATTCGATCTCATCCTCAGCTGTTTGGTGACTAAATGAACCTTCCTCTTCTTCCACTACTACGGAGCTCCGATCACTCTGCCATCTGGTGTTAGGGGCACTAAGTTTTAATACTTCATTTAATGCTGGGATTTCAACATTTATAACTTTATCTCGGTTTTTGGTTATGAATATTTTTCCCAAATATCCAATTCTATGGGCCACAACATTAATCTGTTAAAATCCTTAAGTACACGTGACTCATAAATCAAACTTAAATACTATACCATGATCATTTTTCAATGAACAGAGTGCGCCCTTCCCTAGTGTATTTTCTAGTTGTAATTGGGACCTAAGTCCATTATAGGATCAGTTTCTTATAATAATTCTGAGCAGGATGTCTCAGGCGGTTTTGTCTGTGGCCTGCATTCGGGTTCGATTCCCGTGGCCGACTACCTGACCAATGTTTCTTTCTGAGGGCTTTCCTGGGTCGCTAGGTGAATGCAGGTACATTAATTACATCCCCCGAATTTGTTGTCCCTCCATTTCACCTCCATTATCATTTCATCATCTCTCGTCTAGTGGTCTCTTTCAGGGTAGAAGTGTCGGCGGGTGTCTAGGCGGTGCATGACAGGATGATATGCTCTGAGGTAAGCTACTTTCTCCTCCGGTAGGTCAGTTGCCGGTCTGCGCGCCTCTGCTGGGACCATTTCGGGACCACCTGCCTGGGAACGTTAGGGCTCCGCTGCTGGACTCGTTTCCGTCCCCGCATTAGGGGAGCATGTCCGTTGTTCTGGCCTGTCGGGGGAAGCCTATCTAAGTAAACTGTAAGGACCCTGCCCTCTGCACTGCCATAGCTCCTTGAAATGACCGCCCTCTCGCTTTATCCTTTCTCCCGGGGGTGCCGCACTTGGAAGCAAGGTACAATGGACCAAGATTGGTCTATGAGCCGAGTTCCCTCCGTAGTACAATCCCAATCCTAATCCTAATCCTACATATTAATTTACCTTTTCTTGAGTGAAAAAGTATACACATATGAACAAATATTAAGAATGCCATTACAGAACACTGTACCCCGATATGACGTTTTCACTGGTTACTTATCCAAACGCTGAAACAAGCAAAAATTTGATTTCTATCACATTTATTGTATTTATAGCAATAGTAGCGGCTTTATTCGTGTAATGACTTACATGCTGAGAATCTTGTTCATCTTACCACTCTTTTTTAATCTTTCTCTCACCACAATGACATTTTCTTACTCTCTATCGCAAATACCATCTGTGTCTTTATCTCTCTCTCCTATGTATGCGATGTATAATTCATGTAATGATGTGAAAGCCAGCAATACAAGTGGCCTTTACTGGAGTCTTGTTAAAAATAAAACCAGATAAATGGCTTCATACTAGTACACAAACCTTACCTATTCCTTACACTTACTTGGAACTACAGTTTCTGTTGGTAAAACTTTTAGCTACATAAATCATAAATATCCATTCTATGAGTGTTGTCACCCAATTATCGGAAAGCACGACCAACGACAGCTGAGTAAGGGACCAAAGGCATCCGGGCCACACCCACCCATTTAACTCAGTCACTAACTGAGGGGATGATAAGGGAAATGTCACTTGTCGCTGGCCGCCTCTTCCCCCTTCCCCTGCCGTCTGGAACCTTCGCGGTGATTCACTGAAACGGGAGGCTTCGAGAAACAGTGATATCCATATAAAAGGGACTGCAGTGAGTGAGTTCAGTCAGTTACCACTTTAGAATAATAAAACACCAGGGTGTAAACAAAAAAGCTGTTTGTCATCCTGTACAAAATTAAAGAGGAGCAAAAAGCTACCTCAACAAATTTCCTCAACAAAAAAATACCACATCATCCTGTAAATATCACAATTATCAACCTGCGGTCAGACCCAAAACCTGGGTGGGTACGCAGCAAAAACCTTCTGGCTGTTAACAGCCTGTCAGTATACGACTTGGACTTGGACTTGGAGTTCAGTCAGTTCTTGGCAAGCCGCGTAGGAGCGTCGTGCTAGTGTACGGACGAGAAGACTTTGTACGTGCATCGGAAGACTGTACGTAAATGTGAACGCAAAGTGGAGCTGTAACGGACTGACTGGTGAATTGTAATTGTGTGCATTACGTAACTGTGTAATCGGCATTTGTTCCGATTGTAATTCGGTGGAAATAAAGAACATTTTGAGTGGTGCAATTGGACTTTTCAATTTCACGAACCCACAAAGTCACAGTACTCTATTAATAAAGATACTATAAGAAAAAATACTTGGTGATAAATTCATGATGTCCCGCTTAAATGGAATATATGCTAATGGAGTACCTATATTCGTATATGAAACGTCATAACTGCATTGAAGCTTAGTACATTCGAGTACATACATTCACACAAACACAAAATAAAAGCTGCAGTGCATGACTTCAGAAATAATCTATTTGGAATTATGTTAGCCTAAAAATATTTTCATGCTCATCGTACTTCCTAATCCAGGGATCAGTATCTCCATTTTCATTTCAATATAGCAGTTTTTATAGTTATCTGTTGACTCCAAGGATCTGGTACCTGTTCCGTTCCGTGGCATTGCATGCCAAGAAATGCTTTACTTCTTTACTCAGTTCGTAAATATAGGCGATATATGTCTACTGTTTGAATAAATCCCCAGTTAAGTTGGAACATCTGTTTCTGCTTATATCTTATTTGTATTCAAGAAACGGCTAAGCCGTTAAGTTATACGCACAAGCTTATTAAGAGCTTAAAGCAATCCCTTAGGGCACTCCTGAAGCCACAGAGGTTGAGGTTATCAACGAAGATTCAGGCAGGAATATTCACAGGTGTGTTCATAATCTCCTGACTAAATCCTGTACCGTGATTCTCATATGCCTGCATTTCCTAAGACGCTGATAAACAGTTGCGTGTGATATCGTAGCATTTATCCAGTGGCTTAATTATTCTACTCACGACTTGACTTGAGCAGTAATCTCATTGAGCAAGAATTGTGCTGAAATTTTGTAAGAATGTATAATTACAATTCATTTTCCCTATTAATTTAATATCATTAGTCGATTTTTAACAATAGAATTGACTAAAACAACTCTGCAATTAATTGAAATACTACATTGCATTTACATTTGTATTAGAGTATATTTTGGGTCTTATACTTTAAATGGAATACATAACTTGTAACGTAAAAGCGTCACGTGTTCTGGAACCACATTACAAGCGTGTGTTGTTGCTGGAGTTAAGCCTATCTACATTACCATAGAAAATACAGCCAAAACTTACAAGATAACACATGGATTGACACTAGAATCAGCAGATAATGACGTACCTGTACCAATAGCAAATTGGCCCCATCCAGCAGAGAGTATACTTACGGAAGTACTTCTTCTTCTTCTTCTTCTTCTTCTTCTTCTTCTTCTTCTTCTTCTTCTTCTTCTTCTTCTTCTTCTTCTTCTTCTTCTTCTTCTTCTTCTTCTTCTTCTTCTTCTTCTTCTTCTTCTTCTTCTTCTTCTTCTTCTTCTTCTTCTTCTTCTTCTTCTTCTTCTTCTTCTTCTTCTTCTTCTTCTTCTTCTTCTTCTTCTTCTTCTTCTTCTTCTTCTTCTTCTTCTTCTTCTTCTTCTTCTTCTTCTTCTTCTTCTTCTTCTTCTTCTTCTTCTTCTTCTTCTTCTTCTTCTTCTTCTTCTTCTTCTTCTTCTTCTTCTTCTTCTTCTTCTTCTTCTTCTTCTTCTTCTTCTTCTTCTTCTTCTTCTTCTTCTTCTTCTTCTTCTTCTTCTTCTTCTTCTTCTTCTTCTTCTTCACTTCATGGCATAGGCAATCAAGTGCCTGATCCACCTTCGAAGTCCTCCAGCCATCGTTTCCTGGGTCTGCCCACCGATCTCCTACCTTTAGGATGATACTGTAATATTTATTTTGTAAGTCTATTATCTGGCATTCTTTCAACATGTTCCTTCCATTTTTGTTTGAGATCATTTAACCTATCATTCAGACTAAAAATGTCCAGCTCTTCTCTTATATTTTCATTTCTTATTAAGTCCCTGTTCGTGCATCCTTTCACACTTCTCAAGAATTTCATTTCTGAAGCCTATATTTTACTCTGCTGTTTTTTAGTTAACGTCCAAGTCTCACTTCCGTATGTCAGTATAGGTACAGCCATAAATTTGTAGTACTTTAATTTTGTTTCTTTACGTATTTTGTTTCTAAATGTTCTATTTATTTTTCCACACACTCTTTGAAATTTGCATATTTTATTGTAGACATCATATTCCTTGTCATAACTAACATCAGTTCCCAAGTAGTTAAAATGGCTTACCTGTTCAACGCAACGATTATTTATAACTATTTTTGTTCTAATTGGCTCTTTCCCAATGAATGCCATTACCTTTGATTTTATAAAAGAAATTTTCATGTTATATTGCTTACAAAGTTCACTAAGTTTAAAATAGATTTTTGCAGGGCAGAATCGCTATTTTGTATAATAACTAAGTCGTCAGCAAACAATAAAATATATAAAAAGTTTTTATTTGAAATTTTAAAACCTACATTCACTAGCTGTTTCCATTTGCACACTAGGTCATCAATATAAATACTAAAAAGTGTAGGTGATAAAGTACCCCCTGTCTGATACCCTGATTAGTAATAATTTTTTTAGAAATTTTACCATTGTTCCTAACATATATTTTTGTTTGGAAGTAGAAGCATTGTATCATTTTTATTAAATGTTGTGGGTATCCTCGTTCTTCCAATATTTGCCACATTTTGCATCGGTTTATTCTTTTTCAAAGTCAACAAATGCCATATGCGTTTCTTTGTTTAACTCCCTATGTTTTTCAATTAGTTGTTTAACAATAAAAATGTTATCTAGACAGGATGTGCCTCTTCTAAATCCACTTTGTTCTTCCGAGAGAAGACATTCAGCTATATTCTGCAACCTTTACCTTTTGTTTATTATTTTAGTACATTTGTTTTACTGGTAGCAAAATCCAAGGCAAGGTTGGAGCAGTAGTTATAATATTTAAACAATGAAATCCTTTATACAGAATCACAGCGAAACTACACGATAGATGCTCTAATAACCAAGCTAAACAAGTAACAATCCTTGGAGCACTAACAACACTTGAGGACATTAACATACAACTACAACAAAAGATAACTGCAGTATATTCAGGTAGAAAAATCACCCTATATCTCATTCGAAACAGTCCAAAAACAAAAATATTTAATATTGTAAATTCAAAATAAACTCAGGAGCCTCAGAGCAGAAGCGGATGATACATTTTGCCTGGATCAAAGCATATGTTGGATTTGGTGATAACGAATTAGCTGATAAAGTTGCTAAGGAGGCTGCACTTGATAATGGAACTGACTATGCATACAGCAAAAGATTAGAAAAGAACAACTGTCATGAAATTCAAGAACAAAGGACCCAGAAGTGACAAGAAGAGTGGACTAATACAACAAAGGGAGCAATCTTCAAGGAGTTCATTCCATCAGTCAAAGAAAGAATGAAAACACAAATTAATTTAAATTTTGCTCTGACAGCAATGATTAACCTGCATAGATTTGGAATAATAAAGGACCGTACCTGCATCTGCCTACAGTAGAACATCTGATACATGGATGCTGCAAATTAAAACAAAGGGACATAGACAAGAGAACCAGTGGATCCAATATCTACTAATGACCAGTGACTAAAGAGCAGTTAATCACAAACAACTTTGGCGTTTATTCATAGCATTAACTATACTGAATTAAAATGAAGTATTAAATTGACAACAGGAAGAAATTGAAGTGGTCTGATATGAAAAGAAATAAATAATAATCTCTGTAATAAATGAGTGTAACATGTATACTAAGACAAACTGTTAGCAGTTATCAATAAGGCATGTGGTATTGCTACTGCGATGGGGTATGCCCATTTTGCTCATTTTTACCACAGAAAAGCATAGCATTGTATTCAAGGACGTGGTTTCATGCCCTAATGCTGCTTTGGACATTCCTGATCCCTCGTGTTAAGTATCTCAAGCGACCTTCACTCCTCATTCTCTTGTCTGCAGTTGGTATCACGCAAACAGCTTTCTAAACCAAAGGTCAAACAGCACTGTTCGCAATTGTGACATGCATACAATAATAGTAAGATATTTAGGCATAAGATTTTCTGTTTCTTGTACGTTTCTGTAGCGTGCAGACATATTGAAACATTTAGTTTCCCAGTTCCCCAATGGGAGACTGCCATAATTAGAGCATATTAAACAGTAAGAGAGCATAAATTTACACTTGAAATTGTAAAAAAGCATAAATAGCAGTTAAAAGTTTGTAACCAGTTAAAACACTACTCGAAAATAAATATAATTATATGCCTAAGTATGTTAAGTTAAAAACAAAATAAAGGACAACAAACTGATATTGAAGAATAAAGTATGTAGAATACAAATTATTTTTCAATATAGCTAGTGACGCATATTAATCAATCAATCAATCAAATATATGGCGGCTGACTGAGGGTCAGCACGACGTGTGTCATTCGTGTACCTGTCCTACACGGACTTAACCACTTAATGACAGGATATGTGGGGTTTTGCAGGGTGGTTGTTTAAATTTAGGTGGATGAAAAGAAGGCAGGTAGCCGTAGCTCCTCATGGGTGAAACGGGTGCAACGCTTGTGTGCACCGCTGGTGTGAGAAAATTATGGGAAGAGTTTAATTTAGAAATTTTAATTTCAAACAGTAATAATTTTGAGGTTGTAATAACAACTTTATTGTTACCGGGTGTGCCCGCATGCAATGCTGGGAAGCCGGTAGAGCTTGTAGCGTCTTTCTGAGGATCTATAGTTCCCTAGAGACCTAACCAGGGCGCTCTGGTGTTGAGGCAAACTCGCGTAGAATTTTGTGGCCCGGCGCCTAATGACATCTTCCACATAGTGGAGAGATGAGGCTTCATGAAGGCATCTCACGGGAAACCTACAGCAAACAGAATAGATGGCCCTAAGGCATCTATTTTGTACAAGCTGAAGTTGTCGCAGATTGGATCCTGTGGCCATGCCCCAGATCTCACAAGCATAAAGCACGATTGGAAGTATTAAAGCCTGAAAAAAGGCGCAACTTCAGGGTTGTCGGCATCCCTGACCCCATCATGGGGTATAACGAAGCCGAAGCTCCGCACGCCCGAACCTCCTGGATGTGACCCCCAAAAGTTAGGCCCTTGTCCAACCTTACACCTAGATACTTAAGGGAGTTTGTCCACTCTATCCTTCTGCCAGAATAGTTAAAGGAGGGGAGGTTGGCGGGAAAATGACGCTTGGTGAAGAGTATGGCTTGGCTTTTCTCCGGGTTGATGGACAATCGCCTGTAACGGGAATTTGTTGGACTATTCGTAGTTAATTCTGATTTCTTTCTTGGTTCCTCTTGTACAAGGCATCCACGCCTACATCAGCTTCAAAATTATGTTCATACGTTCACTTCCATGATTATTTTGAAGTATCAATCGAATTCTAAATAAGTCATGAGACATGTGTTTCAAGGCGTGGTTCGGAATAAAGAAGTCAAATTATTTCGATGAATTCTTATTTTGTTATATCTTCACTAAACAAGACTGAAGAAAATATCACTCTCAAAGATTATTATTGACTTCTCGTCACTTTCGTTATTTTTACTTAATTTTGTGATTGGCCGATCCAATGGCACGTTACCACATTACGTCATATTACGTCATACCATTATTATTTCGGCCAATCACACAATTACATACATTTTTACATATTTAAATTATTAAATATATTTACATAATCAGTTTTTATAAACTTATAAACTTTTCATACTTCAAACATAACCCAAAAGTACTGTTACAAATGCCCCTCTTCGAAATATATGGAAAATAACCAAATAAAGGAATTAACAATCTGTTTCCATATATTTCGAAGAATGGCCCCAATTAACAATTTCGTTTAGAACAATGAACTGTAACATAAATATGACATACATAAAACGTAACAATAAACATACATTGGATGAAATGCAATAATAAATGAATATTTAACAACCACTTAGCATTATTATAACACATTTTTTAAAAATATATATCTTTGATTTCATGTACGGTTGTGCCCCGCCCCAAATATGCATTAAAGTAATTTTATAATTAACATCTTTAAATTATTAACTGTGAACAAACATGCTATAACAATATAAAAATATTTTAACAACTATTTTAAACGAACATATATACAATTAAAATGAAACAACTGAATTGTACCCAATTTATATGCAATTTATATGCAAAAGAATTCTGTGTTTAGTCATTCATGTTGGGTGATTTGCCCACAGAATTAATTTTTCTAGCTGTCCTGTATCAATATTCGTAACTTTTGAACAGTTAGTGTGATACATTTTTCTCAGTTGGCTAACCTGATCTTTGCAAGCATCCAGAAATTGGTAAATCCATCTTTTGTTTTCTTGTACATCATAACGTTGCTTGAAGGTTAGGTTTGTTTTGTGTTCAAATCTTAAAGAAAACAACATAATTTTGTGTGGTGTATCATACATGTGACCACTATGACCTTCATTGTGTATTTGTGTTTGTGTGAACATTTCGTGTACATATACATTGCAGTTCACACCAAAATACCTATTCGTTGAACTTACAACATACATATTCTGATAATCACCTGTATTATAACATTCATTGTTTGGTAAGTCAACATTTGTCTGTAAATTTCTTATTTCTTGTTTCACAATGTGCTGACCTAACCCAGTTTCCTGAATTATTTCTCTTAATTCCATAATTTCCTGTCTATCTTCATTCTTATTCTCTTCTATTGTTTGCAATAACCTTTCCATAATCTCTTTACATTCTTTTCTTCTCTCTCTTATTTCTTGTGCTATCTCACCTTTCAATTCCTGTTTTAACTTTTGTGACAAACTAACCTCTAAATTGCACACACATTCTGCCAATTCCTGTCTTACATTAACCTCTAAATTGCACATAATTTGTTTCATATCTTTAATATTGTCTTTATTCTGAGTTAATTCTTCCCTCTATTCATTTATATTTTGTTAAAGATCTTGTTTAAATTCTGATTTTACATCACTCAACTCTTATTTTACATTTCTCAACTCTGATTTCACATCACTCAACTCTGATTTCACATTTCCTATTTTAGTATTTACACCTCCTATTTTAGCATCTAAATTACTCAACATTTTCGTTATCCTTTCTAACATTAACTCGTTATCTTTGCTTAAACCTTCATCCTCCCTACTCATTCCTACACTATCTCTAACTTCTCCTTCCACTATTATTTCTTTTCTACTCGCCATCTTTTTAATTATTTTCTGATTCCTTAACAACATAAATCTACTACTACTAGTTTTTTAAATTTCACTCACTTAAACCAGTTTCCTTTTTCCTCTTTCTTCTCTCTTCTTTCTCCTCTTCTTTTATATTCCCACGGAGCTGTACGATGTTTTAATCTCCTCTTCTTTATCCTATTCGGCCCATGTTGGACGCCATTTGTAACGGGAATTTGTTGGACTATTCGTAGTTAATTCTGATTTCTTTCTTGGTTCCTCTTGTACAAGGCATCCACGCCAACATCAGCTTCAAAATTATGTTCATACGTTCACTTCCATGATTATTTTGAAGTATCAATCAAATTCTAAACAGGTCATGAGACATGTGTTTCAAGGCGTGGTTTGGAATAAAGAAGTTAAATTATTTCGATGAATTCTTATTTTGTTATATCTTCACTAAACAAGACTGAAGAACATATCACTCTCAAAGATTATTATTGACTTCTCGTCACTTTCGTTATTTTTACTTAATTTTGTGATTGGCCGATCCAATGGCACGTCACCACATTACGTCATATTACGTCATACCATTATTATTTCGGCCAATCACACAATTACATACATTTTTACATATTTAAATTATTAAATATATTTATATAATCAGTTTTTATAAACTTATAAATTTTTCATACTTCAAACATAACCCAAAAGTACTGTTACAAAAAAGCCTACACCAGTTGTGAATGAGGCTTAGGTGTCGCTGTATTGGGTTGAAGGCTCTGCGTGCGTTTCTATCTGTGTTGTATAGCAGCACATCGTCTGCATATTGGGCTATGTTGACATGTAGCTTCGTGGGGAGATCCGCCACATACATGCTAAAAAGTGTAGGGGATAAGACAGAGCCTTCGGGGACGCCGCCTCTGATGGGTCGTCTGGTAGATAGCTTTCCCTGCACAGTGACTGTGAAATGTCTGTGTTTAAGGAAAGTGTGTAGAAGATGTATCATGTGTGAAGGAAGCCCCAGGGTGATTAGTTTATGTAGGAGAACTGCATGCCGGGTGGCAGAGAAGGCCTTCTCGACATCCAGAGATACTGCCGCGGTGAATGCCCTTTCCTGGAAACCCAGGGCAGCGGCCTCCACCAGTCGGAGCAGCTGTCGAGTGCCCAGGACGAAAACCAAACTGATGGGGAGGGATAGCTTGAAGTCCCCCAGTAAGGGCGACAAGCGAGCTAAGACAAGCCTCTCGAAAACTTCACTGAGGTCTGCTAGTAGCCAGATTGCTTAATTTAAGTTTCCTGCAAAATAAGACCAAAAAGTGGTGCATTACCTCCAGCTTCAATTAGTAAGGTGACAGTTTCAATTGAAGTAATTTAATATTTAGTTACTACAGAAACTATAAGCTTTGAGTATTGTTAGTTGATTTTTGTTGAAAGTTTAACAAGCTGAAGCGAATTATGTGGCGAGCAAAGGTTACCACGTTGGCGCTACAGTTTGATACAAAAATAATTGGGTGTCGCACAGTTCCACTTTCCCCTACAGTTTGATACAATAATGTTTAGCTCACGGTAAAGCAATGAGGTTTCTCTCAATGTATGCGTGAATATGTATGAGAAGGATAGTTTTAATGACACTGGAATGCCCGTTTCAAACTGATTTAATGACTGTTTTTTATTATTACATTAAACTCGAAGTTGCCGACCAAATGTGTAGTGTTTAACGCCCACTTTTACTACATATGGCATCGCAGGCGATGACACTGATGATAAATGAGCTGAAGATGGAGCACCGGTGGAATGAGATGGTGGGGAAACCGGAGGTCCCGGAGAAAACCCGCCCCAACGCCGTGTTGTCTCACTTTGTGGTCGCCTGGGATCGAACCCGGGATTGCTGACCAAGGATTACCAATATATCACTGTTTAGAGTTACTGAAGGCGGAATGCTTATTATTCGATAATACTTAATTAGTAACGTATAAACCGACAAATATCTTCTCTCTTCACTTCTGGTCTGCCCTCGACCAAGACAGAAGAAGTTGACCGCCTTAATCGGCTTCACGCCTCGGACTCGGACTCACTTACTCGAAGCCCAGTTTGAAGCAAATAGTGTTTGCGAGCAAATAGTTCCACCTTAACGGGACAGTTTGATGCAAATGTAAATAATGAGTGTCGCATAGTTCCACTTTCCGCTACAGTGTACAACAAATAATGCTTAGCTCAGGGTAAAGCAATGAGGTTAATCTCAGGGTATGAGTGGGTATGTATGAGAATGATAGTTTAATGACACTGGAATGCCCGTTTCAAACTGGTTTATTGACTGTTTCTTTTTATCAGAACATCGAACTTGAAGTTGCCGACCAAGGATTACCAATATATCACTGTTCAGAGAGACTCAAGGTGGAATGCTTATTACTAGTTAAACTTAGTTCGTTCTTCACGTACATATGAACCGACAAATATATCTCTCATCACTTCTGGTCTGCCCTCGACCAAGACAGAAGAAGTGGACTGCCCTAATCGGCTCCAAGCCACGAACTGTCCTCCACAGTTGCGCATGGGTGTATAGCTTTCACTTTCTGGAAGCCCTTTATACACACAAAGATTCGATTCCCTTTGTGACAATTTTGCCCATTGTCATTATTAGGGGTCCGAAGAACGAATCTCGGGTTGGTAACTTGGGTGAGTTACTTATTTAAGGTTTCTACGGGGTTTTCCCTTATCCTGAAAGATAAATGTCAGGTAACTCTAAGCTCTATGGACTCTGGGCTCATTTTAGCATCATTTCTCCCATTCCGTTCATTGTCTGATATGACTTAATGTTAGAGGCCGTAAATAAAAGAAAGTACTTGAAAGGTAGGCTAGGGTCACTGAAAAAGAGCAAGAGTTAATGTTTTTGTTTTCGTGGCCGGTGCGTCCCAATAACAACTTTTGAGGTTGGCACACCAGTGGTTCCTGCACTGCCTAACCACAAAATAATATAATATTTAATGCTGCAAAACATACCTAACATAATTTCGAAACTACGTCACCGAAATTCGGACTAGTTAAGTTATAAACCACGCAAGGGCTATGATTGTTTGGTGTTTTTTGAAACAGCCTATTTTGATAATTCCTTCGCCACAACAGTATATCTTCGCGCTCAATAGTTATACATTTTTCCTGTTTCTGTTCAGAAATTCGAAACCTACGTCGCGAAGAATGATGTGGAAACTCGTTTTTCAAAGCTCGGCTAATCGGGGTCATTGTTTACTGCTTGAAGCACTTTTGTAATGATGGTGGCTCGTTTCTTTCATAGAACCTATGAAGTTATCAACGAACTGCACTTTTAACAAATTCATTATATTCAATTTTCACAACTGGCTTCTTTCTTTTAAGTTTTTCTGTAGTGGAAAGCCTCAGGTTTTCACAACCTCACTTCGAACTGCATTAATACTTGGCGCTGAAATACAGATATATTCTGCTAAAAAATTAATATGCTCTATTGCTAAAGTCGGATATTTTTCACACAAATTTCAAAACACGTTAAATATCATTTGTTTTTCACCACTTTTTAACGGTTTCCCTCTGTGATGTATAGAAATGACACGGAGACTACAAGTTGTACTGGTATTTCTCCCTTTCCTGCTGCTTTTAAACTGCGCATGTGCAGCGTGAACTCTGATTAATACATAAAATTACGTTTACTATATCAAATAAAATATGAATTGATTATTGTTTAACTATTGCATTTGTAATAATGTCTTATATTTTGCATTATACTTAAATTCTTTAAAAATGATATACGAACTATATTTTTAATCCGCATTTTTCATCCACTAATAATGTCGTACACATGCACATATTTTTTTACATCGTCCCATCAACTAAGGACGGAGCCGGTACAGCTCGACTTTCTTTTTATTACTGCTTCTTCATCTCCTTTGTTTCTGATGTTTTGGATGTGCATCTAAGTTCCATGACGGACGGTAGGTCCGGACAAATGGCATGGATGACAGATCCTTCGTCCCCTCTCTAGACAGCTGTAGTTGTGTGATGGATCTTTGAACATGTAACTGTTAAGAGACTTCCACGCGTCCCTTTGACCTCTCTGCCTGCCACCTGTGGCGTCTTATCATTTCGTCATTTGATCTCTTCCTCCCGAGGGATAGTAGACACAGTAGATCTAAGTAGCTCACAAGTTGTCTCCCATTGTGTATATATATAAGTTTTCAAAATTAGAAATAACCCTAAAAAGCAATAAGGACTTTACTTTAATCCGGATTTGAGCCAAATATCTTTGAGCTATGGTAACATGCCGGTATAATCATCCTTAATCCTCCTTAAATTTCAAGGCGTTCTCAAACACATTGTATAGTTCAATAATGTACAAATTATTTTAGCAATATTTTCAGTAATCTTGGAAAAACAATTTGGAATTTAGTAAATATGAATCCTCAGGTGTTAACAATCTGGTGCCTTTGTTACAGACGGCTACGCGTCCAATGATGTTATCTATCAATGGGATCCAGATAAGAGTGTGAGTATCGAGGATAACGTGGAGTTATCTCAATATCAACTTGTCAATATAACTACAGAAGAAGCATTCACCTTCAAAAGAGGAGCTGGTAAGAGATTTAATATAAATGTTAAACAAAGAATGATAACCATTTGCCAACCACTACTTGAAAAATTTCCAAGAATTTGTGAATCTGAATTTGAAATGCCTACATTTGTTTTTATATTTTAAATGGATATCATATTAGGTATTTTAAATGGAGCACTGTAAATACAGTATGAGCCAAAATATACAGTACTCATTTTCACGCAGTGCTCACGCGCACGCCTGAGCGTATGCGTCTTGTTACATCGCCATGATGTATAGTTAGTTGTGTAATGAAAACTGTGCCTCTCTGATCGGAACTGAGAATGACAAAGGAAAAAGTGTTTATAGTGGAGTAGTATTTTCTCTCGTACGGAAACTCTTATTAAGGCGGGCCGAGTTTAAAGTTAGTGGCGGAACAATATCGTCAACACTTCAATAAACTAGAACCTAGCAACACAGTTATACCATCTGTTGTTTAAAAATTTCGTCGTACGGATAGAATATTGTGTCGACGCAAGGGTAGGTGTGGTAGGCCAGTAACTGTGTCCACAAATGAAAATCATGGACGTGTCCTTAATCAGATGTTGCAGTCTCCAAAGCGAAGTCATCGGCGAACATCCCTGAAATTAAACATCAGCAATACGTTACTTCGACGATTGTTCAAAGACATAGGTGGATTTCCGTACCGAATACAGGTTTGGCAACGACTGACGGAGCACGATAGGCATGTCAAGGAAACAAATTATACACAATGTTTGGCCATGGTGTACGATGTGGTTCTCCCAAAAAATTCACATTCAACTGGACGGTTTTATCAATCGACAGACAATCTTAGTTTCGAGAGCATAGACACTATAGTCCAGAAACCACTACATAGAGTACGTGTGACGATTTGGTGTGCAGTGTCATGAAACGATGTGCTACGTCCGTATTTCATAGAGAATGACGATGGAGCACCTCTTACTGTTAACCAGGAACCCTATAAGAACATGGTGACCGGGCCATTTATTCAAGACCTAAGAAGGTTTTGTCATGCCAGGAACATTCTTATGAATAGACAGTGATTCCAGCAAGACGGGGCGACCAGCCACAGCGCTTGACAGTCTATGGCTATGCTGCAAGAAACCTTTACAGCACGAGTAACTTCCCGCAGGGCTGAGTTTTCCTACCCATCACATTTCCCCGATCTCACACCACCTGATAGTTACCTGTGGGAAATGTTAAAGCAGAAAGTTTTCAATTGTCCAGATCCACCCAAAACTGTGTCTGCATTTAGTCAGAAGGTCGTCTCGTTCTTCGGCGAGTAAAATGTTTGCCTACTTCTTCATATACTTCTTCTGTAGCAACCTGCGTTTCGGAATATGTTGGAAGATCTGCGTGATCGTTATGCCTACAGCGTAATGTAGCACATTTTGCACATTTATCCAGTAACATAATTTCCCCTGTTGTATATTTTGGCACATACTGCCCTTTAAATTTTTTAGTATGAACACTACATGTAGAGAGCTAACGTTTTATGTAAAACATTTTTAAAGAAAAATATATAGATACTTTCAAACTTACTTCAGACCTGTTCAAGTTAACAACTCTTAATATAAATATGTTATAGTCGAAGTTTTATTAAATTTCCTATTTCCAAGCCGAGCCAAATGCTTTGAAACATTTGCTAGCTAAACTAAATACTGAAATAAAGCACAAGTTTACAAAAATGGTTAGTTAAATTTTAAATTCACACATTTTATCTGTAGTGTACAATATAATTTTGACTTGCACATTTAAGAAAAACCAAGTTACCATAGCGCAATGTAATCTATTTGTGACACAGCATACAACCAACTATTAGTCCATTTTTGGAGAGGTTCACAATGACTTTTTCATATCTGACGTAATGTAATCCTCCGTTTCAACTCTGATAGATCTAGAAGTACAGTTTTCTCAACGCTTTTCACATCGCTTTATCGGAATTGCTCATTCTTGACGCTCCCACATCACAGTATTTTTACTTCATATTTTCCATGTGAAAAATAGTTTAGGATGGGTATATTTTCTTGAAAATACTCTTGTCACATTCGTGTACTGAATTTAAATACCAAGTTGGGTTTTCGTTTTTTTATCAATGGACCACATAGCTTGCATTTTCACTGAAGCTTCATATATAATTTTTGAATTGAATGCAATACCTGACGTACCTATTGTGCAACTGAGAGAAAAAGTAACAGCTATATAAATGATACTGAATTGATCATCTCTTTCAGTTTCATTTGCAGAAAATGGTGAATTTTAATTGAATATGATTATGTGTTATACAGATGAATACTCGGTAGTCAAGGTAACGTTCCACATGCAAAGAAATATCGGCTTTTTCATCCTACAGCTGTATGTGCCCTGCGGCCTTATCGTCTGCTGTTCTTGGGTGTCCTTCTGGATCGACCCTGATGCGGTCCCTGCCAGGGTCTCTTTGGGTAAGTACCACAGACTTTAAAAGTGTCATGTGCTGCATTCATATGTTCATTCCTTCAAAGCTATTATAACAAAATCTAATTCTGTCTACTTCATGTTAATCGACACACACATTCATAAAAATGGTTTTATTACAAAATTCACTGTAGGTACAATGGAAACAGGAGACTGCAGTAGATTTGACAGGTTGCTATACGATGGATTTGATTTTCCATTATTTTTATATGACGAGAGAAAGAAAGAGAGCCATTTTACTTTTGAAAAAGAAGTGTTACATATTTTAAAATTCAAACCAATTAGAAATCTTGTCGAACATAAGTCACTTTTGTGTAAAAATAATTTGCTTATTTCTTGCCATTTACCAGTTATCGATAAGTAATTGAAAACGAAAAGGGAGTTCAGAAGCTGTTCTCGGAAAATTCAAGATACACTTACACTTTTCATGGAAATATGTTAAACATAGTATTAATCATGACAGAAATAGTTTTGAGAAAATCAAAAGTTTGAAAAATGTTCCATGTAAATGGTAATTTGTGGTTACATTTTTCAAACTTCGAATCATAGTGCCTTTGGAAATGCTGCTGCTCATTTATATCAGGTTTCGCTCTTTAGTTATTCATATACACAAAATCACAAACAATGTCCTTTTTCTATGAATTATTTCTATAGTCCAGGAGATCTCAAAAGCATAGTATCAGTGGAATATTGACAACATATTTTTGACTGGAACACACTGGAAACTTCCAATATGTACTAATCATAACAGAGAAAGTAAAACTGCAAAAGTTCTACATTGATTTCTAGAACTAAATCCTTGAAGGTGTGTAATGTTCTCCTAATTGTACAAAATTCTATGTTAAGAGGACTTTAAGGTCCATTCGTCATATCATAAATTTATAGGTTTCATTATCCATGTAAATACGTTAAGTTAGCATTTACATATTTCGAAAAAGCGTTTTATTCTATAAATAGAAAGAAATTATAGAATATAATGGACAAAAGGGAATATCTCCTTCATATAGCAGAAATAATTAAAAGCTTATATAGGGACACAAAAATTATCATAAATACAGGCACGATAAAAACAGAAGAAATAAAAGTGAATCAAGGAGTAAAACAGGGATGTAGACTTTCTCCCACACTATTTAATATACACTTGGACGATTTGATAAAAACTTGGAAAAAACAAGTGCATGAAGGAATACAATTAGATATAAATAAAAACTTAAATGTAATATCTATGCTGAAGACATAATAATAATAATAATAATAATAATAATAATAATAATAATAATAATAATAATAATAATAATGATGATGATGATGATGATGATGATGATGATGATGATGATGATGATGATGATGATGATGATGATGATGATGATGATGATGATGATGATAATGATGATAATGATGATGATGATGATGATGATGATGATGATGATGATAATGATGATGATGATGATGATGATGATGATGATAATGATGATAATGATGATGATGATGATGATGATGATGATGATGATGATGATGATGATGATGATGATGATGATGATGATGATGATGATGATGATGATGATGATGATGATGATGATGATGATGATGATGATGATGATGATGATGATGATGATGATGATGATGATGATGATGATGATGATGATGATGATGATGATGATGATGATGATAATGATGATGATAATGATGATGATAATATAAGAAATTGAAGAAGGCCTTCAACATTGTATGTATAAAATATATTTACTGGGAAAAGGAAGTAATCTAAATATGTCCACAAAGAAAACGGAAATAATGGCACATCGAGGAAAATACCCTGTAACATAAAAAATAAAAAATAAATGCCTGGAACATATCTCGAATTTCAGCTATTTGGACTGCGATGTAGGCTTTTACTTAGATAAAGACATAGAAAATAAAACAAATTTCAGCAGATATGTAGAACTATAGCAAGAACAGTGAAAAACACAGGAAAGAAATAAAGTTAAAATTGTATAAAATGATGGCAGTTGCAGTGCTTATGTATGGAAGTGAGTCCTGGATATTAAAAGAAAGAGATAAAAGTAAGATACAGGCAGCAGAAATGAGGTTCTTATAAGGAGTCAAAGAATGTGCTAGACGAGATTAATAAAGAATGGACCTATTCGAGAGGAACTAGGCTTATATAAATTACAGGAAAAAACAGAAGGAAGTATACAGAAATGGAAAGAACATATGAATAGAATGGACGAAGTAAGAGTAGCGGTTTTAATAAGAAGATATAATCCTCGTGGAAGAAGAGATGTAGTACGCCCTAGAAAAAGATTGGAATAGTTGATGGAAAGCGAAGGCAGAACAGAAACAAATGCCCAATCCCCGAAGTGAAGAAGAATACGTTAAGTTTAAGCGGTTTTATTCTTAGGGAAAATGAAAAAGAAAAAGTTCATGCTAATTAAGTTTCTAATGGGATATTTCATGAAAATGTTTGTTTTATCCTTGAAAACTGTTTAGAGAGTGTTTATCTGAATTATTATTTTGAGGATCATTATGAAATATCTAGCGGAGCCAAAGGTTTTTCGAAAAGGGCGACCCATGATGGATATATTTGTGCTGAAGCAAATAATAATACTACCTGGAAAACATGCATCTCGTTTGTCGTTCTTTCTTAAGTATTATATGAAGTTATTAGAACAAAAATACGGATATATTATTCAAAAATCGGACATTCCATGACACTCAAATAAAATACTAAAGGATATGTATACTTTAACAAATCCCACACCTACCTACTACATTATGACCGAATGTTAGAAGGAAACATTAACATACACGTTGGTAAATTGTACGGAATCTCTCCAAGTTGTTCAATTTACATACATTCTTAGGCAGAATAAAAAGTAAATAAAAAATAACAAAGAGCAACTACTAGAAACCAAGGTCGATTCAAAAACATTGAAAGTATTGACTGACGTTGCGTTCACCCTTTGAAAAAGTTGTGTAAGAGTGAGAGGTTCAATGATTTGAATCCCTGCTATGACATTGAAGTTCTCAGTCCGACACTTACCTTTCTATACTTAGGTCTAAACACGGCTAATGTGAAAGAACAATTATTTTTTCCAATATACAGTTTCATACCCCTCTGGCTTCATTTCGAAGCTATCAGCAATTAGCTCTTTAAAATGATTCAGTGTTACTTATCATACTGCATCCCAATATAGGCATTGTACGTGCAAGATAATATGTAATAAATGGTTTAGAAATATTGACCTCAATTTAGACAAAAAGTTGTAAGAGAGGTATAAATAGTTTGTTGAAGAATAGATATACGAGAGCTGTTCAATAAAGAATGATCATAACTTTTTTACGGTCACAATTTTTCGCACTAAAACTCAGTCTTATCATATTCTGCTAGCTTAATGTGAAACAAACACGCCGTAGTAGTTTCATTGTTGGTACTCCTGGTTCCCGCCAGTGTGAACCAGGCAAGTTCAGACATGTTCAGTATCGCCTACCGCTGCAATAGAGGTAACACGCGAGGCTTTGAAATTCTGCTTTCGTCTCGACAAATCTTCAGTTGAGGCCTATACAATGTTACAGGAGGCCTATGGAGAGTCTGTTCTTCCCTACAGCACAGCTCAAAGGTGGTTTAAAATTTTAAAAGAGGGGAGACAATCAATTTCAAAGGAAGGTGGACCCGGTGCTCCAGTTACTGCTCTTACGGAAGAAAACATCAACACTGCTGCTGCCATTGTAAGAGATGATTGAGGAACTGCCTTAAGATCACTTTCTGAAATACTGAATATTTCATTGGGTGCCACCGACACGTTGGTGACGGAAACATTACACATGAGACGTGTTTGTGCACGATGGTTTCCAAGACTGTTGATTCTCGAACAAAAGGACATTCGCATGCAGGTCTGAATGCAGTTAAAGTTGATGTTAGAGGAAGATTCGGAGAATCTTTCAAACGTAATCACTGCTGATGAAACTTGGCTACATCATTTTGATCCTGAGAGCAAACAGCAAAGTTCAGTCTGAAAATTTCCTTCATCACCAACCCCCCCCCCCCAAAGCAAAAGTAGTTGCTTTCACTGGGAAAATTATGGTCATCTCATGCTTTGATATTCATGGAGTAGTTTATCAGCGTGTTGTACCTGCATACACATCAGTAACTGGAAAATACTACAGGGATTTTCTGAAAACATTGCAAGTCCATATCAGGCGCAAAACACCACATTTCCGTGAACCAGGCTGGATGCTGCACCACGATAATACGCGGCAACATATTGCTAATACTGTTGCTGAATATCTTGCAAAAATTCAACGTGAAATGCATCTCTCACCCTCCCTATAGTTCAGATTTAGCCCCATGTGACTTTTTTCTGTTCCCTAACTTGAAGAAACGCCTTCGTGGAAGGCGTTATCCGTCATCAGAAGCAGTGGTGAAAGCTGCGGAGGCGATTTTGAAGGATCTCTCAAATAATGGTTTCCAGCATATCTTTGAAAACTGGCAGAAACGCTGGGACAAGTGCATCGCATTTAGGGGAGACTATTTTGAGAAGGACAATCAAAATTATGAGGATGAGTAAAGGTACGTTGTCAAAAAAATTGTGATCATTCTTTATTGAACAGTCCTCGTATATGGTTATATAAATATATTGTGTTTGTATATACGTAACTATTGTACAGCATTAACTTAAATTTTTGCTCCTTGTCAGTGCATAAAGATGGCATTTGACCTTGAAAATATCAGGATTCTAGGGAGTTTTCTATTTCAAAAATTCCATATTTTTTGTTGTTTAACTTTTTCCCCCCTGTTTTTGATTTACCCTCTCATGATTAAATGTAAGTGTGATTATTACTTCTGTTCTTTAGTAATCACAACAGAGGTTGACTCCTAAGTACATTATATATTATATTGAGTGTACTATACATTAATTCATCCCACGCCAGATCCATATATACAAAACTAACTATAATACACTAGCACATTAGGCAACCCAACACACTAACATGCTTACGAATATCTGTAAGAAATTTTCTAATATTTTGCAGGTGTCACAACGGTGTTATCTATGACGACAATGGGTTTTGGTGGCCGAGCTCAGATGCCAAAAGTATCTTACGCTACAGCATTGGACAGTTTCGTTATTATTTGCTTCTCTTTCGTGTTTGCCGTGATGATCGAGTACGCTTGTATCAATTTCTTGGACACCGTCACTGGTGAGCTGAAGAAACTCATCACTGATCGAGCAAAAAAGAAGGCTTCTCCGCCAAAGGTGTGTATGCTTTTGTATGCTAACGAATGTCTATGTTTACAAAATTTCCAAAGGAACATAGAACACTCACAAAGCCACGACATCTTTAGTGAACACCAATGCTCCCAATTCCTCGTCCCACCTTTTTTTGCATGTTGATTTGTATCTACCTCTGACACGTTTCCTTGAGAATTTCTGTCGACGACCCCCTTGGCTATCTAATTTGATCGCCAGCGGATATATGAACCTAGTAGATTTTCTCTATCTGAAGTATTATTTTAAAATTTGTGTTACATTAACACTACCTTACCCGTTGTTTATTAATAGATGTACAAACTCTTCTTATGAAAGTTCCTTTTAACATCTACATACCTTGTGTTATGCAGCATTCTTCATTTAAAACCTAACGGAGCACACCAAGTTTTGCCCCCGCGAAACCTTGCTGGATTCTCTCACTACTGACTCCCGTTGTGCGCGGGGTTTAGCGGTGTGCACTCTACTTTGCAGTATTGTACCGGCCATCAAAATGAACAGACTCTTGACTCTATAGCAACGCATTGACGTGTGTAAAAGTTATTATAAATGAGAAGTACCAAACCATGTTCGCACAGAGTATATTCAAATGTTTCCTGATGAAGTGCCTCCTTCCAGATTTACAATTCATGAAATTTTGAAGAAATTCGAAACCACTGATTCTGTGTCAAACAAATAACGAAAGCCTAAATGCACATACATGTTGACAGAGAAAAGATTAGACGACAAATGTGCATGTTTTGAACGTTCACCAACCAAATTCATCCCAAAATTAGCAGCACAGGTCAGTATTTTATTATCTTCTTCACAAAGAGCAACTAAATTATTAAAACTAAAACCGTATAAGTGTAAAAGTTTCCATGCTCTAATACAAGTTGACCCAGTATCACGAATGAATTCTTGTGAATGATTTCTTTCATAAGTGAATGGCGGTTTCCACAGCTTCAGTTCTTTTCCGATGAGGCGAGGTTCCAACTCAGGATCGTGTTATTCGTTACTCATGACAGTAAGCTCTGCGCCTCTGAAAATCCACACTGTGCTCAAGAAATCTCTGGCTACAATTGGATATGTAAGAGTGCTGTTAGTTCTTGACGCATAACAGGTCGAATATTTTACCTGCAGACTGTAAATGTAGAGAGGTACGGAAATGAGATTTTGAAATCATTTCATCATGAACTGAGAGAAGAAGGGAGATCATATAGATGGCTTCAACAAGATTCTGCTACTGCCCTTACAGCTGTCGAGTCCTTGAATAAAATTAAGGAAGTGTCTGAAGATAGAGTATGGCCCTTTCGCTACTCCGAACTAACAGTGTGTGATTTTTAATTGTGGTGTAACCTGAAAGAGAAAGCCTACGAGAGAAATCCTCATACATTGGAATAACTGAAGCAAATATTATAATGCAGAGGTAATAATTACAGCAAACAGTTCTTACATAAATCACCTACAAGTATGCCAAAGTCAGGAATAACCGGTGCAGCAAAGTCCTCTCCAATCATGGCAGTGCAAGCCTTAACTCGGAACTATCCAATACATCTAACTTTAGAGGAGCAGGCACTAGTACAACATGAAAAAATGTTGCGGTTAAAAACAACAAAATGGGAGAAAATATTACTAAAACTAATCAAGATGAAAACACAAACAAGTTTCCTATACAAAGTTATTGCTTCCTAATTCTAAAGAAAACATTTTAATCAAGGAAAACCCACTAACTTTTGAACCAATTAATATTCAATTAGATTTAGAACAAATAGTTACAAAATCTGAAACTTCCAAACCTGTACTAAAAGGACTAGCATTAGAAACTGTGAACAATAGATACCCACCTGAAGAATGGTTACATATCTACACACATGGATCTAAACTTGGACAACAACTCAGGGGCAGGAATTAAGTGTGCACTGTTCCCATTCTATCAACCATCAGGATACCAAACAACAAATATTGATGCAGAAGTAACGGCTATTCATATTTCACTCCAACACCTTCTATACAGAACAGATAAATTCAAAAATGTTGTCATACTTTCTGATTCTAAAGCAGCACTGTGTGCAATAAGTTCATATAAAATGAGGTCAATCCAAATTAAAGAATGTCACAAAATGATCCAACAATTTCAAAAACTACAGAAAAGAATTATATTACAGTAGATACCTGCACATTGTGGAATTGCTGCAAATGAATCAGCTGATTTTCTTACCAAAAAAGGTACAAATTTAATTCAGAACAAAAGTAACAACTTACTCTTTACATCCATAAAAAGATTAATCAAAAGCAAATATAAAAACAAACAAAACCAATCAATATCTAACAAAGCCAAAGAAACATGGAACATTTTAATTAAAAATCCAGAAATGATTCCAGAAATCCCACGTAAAGCTGCAGTAGCAAATTTTAGATTACTTACGGAACATAATTATTTGAACAAACACTTACACAGAATAGGAATTTATACAAGTCCAAATTGTCCTCTGTGCAACAAAGAAGAGGAAATGACTGAAGAACATCTTTTAACCTGTGAAGTCCTACCTGCCGGACCCACTACACAGAAAGATTGGAGAGCAAGAGAGTTAATGGCTTCATTGCCAAAGCCTAGCATTTGAAGACAACAACAACATATTATAAATGAAGCATTACAGTGTTTCAGGTTTTGAGTCAGAATTTATTATTGCAATATAATGTTTGTTTAGCCTAGGATAGGCGATATTTCCAGCATATTTTATAATGTAAAGCTGTTATATATATATATACCTTACGTGCGGAGTTTGTGTAGGAGCTAAGCAGGCTGTGGAACACCCAATCGCCTTCGTAGAAATAGCTATATTACATATTTGGCTATAGATACAAAGGCAGTGGCGATTGTCAAATGTTAAGAACTTATTGACTTATATGGGTGTCTGATCTACTCCAATTTTGGACATTTTACGTGATTTGTATCTTTACCTTTGATTGCTTCTTGTAAGGTTTGGACGAGGGAAGTAACAAAACAGCTGGTCGGAACCAGAGTTTCTCTCTAATTCTAACCTGTGCTGAATTAGTCACCTAAGGCTTGCATTCCTAAAATAACAGTGCTGTTTTAGATTCTGAAAATGCTTGTATATTAAAATGAACCAAAATGCAATTCTTATACCCAGCATAGTTATATTGATTTTCACAACTGCATCTAATTTACGAAGCTTAAATCCTTGTTCACCTACCTTCGATTTCCTTTGTGCTTACATAGAGATTTATGAACAAGGAATAACAGTCACCTCAAATACAGTGTAGTACTTTGTAAGCTTAATTTGCTTCCCCATTCCCTTCGTTTGCTTCTTTGAACTCTCAAATTTAAACGTATGAACTTTCCCCTACATTTTCCTTTCATTTAAAACCTTCCTTTATGTTATTTGCTCAGTAACCATATACTTCCTTTGAGGCAAGAGAGCCGGGATTGCTGAAATTACACCTAATGCGAGATTAAAACCCCTATACAACCCATGGTAAACCTGTTAAATTAAGGACCCATTATCTCAGATGTTATTTAAGATAGACAGAAATACCTATACTATAGTATGTAGTAGTGCATATATGCCTTCTAACTACAATGTCGTTTAAGGTAACTGTCTCAAATATATTTACATATATCTAAAGACAAGTCATTTATGACAGAAAATGTCTTTAATAAGAGGTTTTAAAAACAAAAATAGAGAAATCCCACTCGTATATACTCCTATGCACAAGGAAAGGAACCATGTATCTTGGGCACACAGAAAGCTTTCATGTATATCTTTATTTCTATTCTATATAACTTTATTTCTTATTCTACCCCAAACTGTTTACTAGTGACCTTTTCTACCTTATCTGCCACAGATATGATCGATCAGAAAATTTGTCTAAAAATCGATATCAGTATTTGTCAAAAAATATACATTTTCAGGCCCCTGAACCCGATCAGGGTATCCTTAGAAAATTTCCTTTATATGTCTGTACACAGCGTAACTCAAAACCAAAACGTTGGTCACGTAACTAACCTGGTATTCAAATATAGCATCTTCCGGGAATGTCATTCGATATTTTCCTCATTAACAATGAGAATTAACCTCATTGCTTAACCCTGAGCTAAACACTATTTGTTTCAAACTGTCCTGTAAAAGTGGAACCAATTTGCCCGCGAATAAAATCGTTTCAAATTGGCGCCCAACGTGGGGCCCTTGCCAATAGTTAGCTTCAAATTGTAGCACCAACGTGGAACTGTGAGCCCTTGTTAAATTATCGTTTCAATTGAGTCTCTGCCACTTCATTTAAAATGATTAAGGTGGGTTGCAGAGTGGGATATAAGAGCGCTAGTGATGAGTTTCGCTCCGGACGCCCTGTGGAAATCACAACTCCAGAGTCATGGAAAAAAATTCATCGTTTAGTACTGGAAGACCACAGATTAAAGTTGCTTGAGATGGCAGATGTTGTAAACTTATCAAAAGAACCTGCAGGTAATATTCTATGTAATGTTTTGGGCTCTCACAAGGTTTGTACAAGATGGGTGCCACGTTGTTTGACACTTGAAGAAAAATCGCTAAGAAAAAGTGTTTCTGTCCAGAATTTGGAGCTCTACCGTAAAAATCCAATGAATTTTTGAGACAGCTTATTATCAAGGAATGCATCACTACATTCGTAAAGTAAATCACAGTTAAAACAGCAGAATGCGCCAGTTGAACCAATCTCGTAAAGACAGTCATTCCTGGGATGCACAGCGAATTACTTTTATTGATTACCTGAATTACTTGATTACTTTTATGAATTACTGGTGACTACTACGCAAGCTTACTGCAACGTTTGAGTAATGAGTTGAAAAGAAAAGTAGCTCATTTGGCAAAGTAAAAATCTTGTTTCTTCACGACAATGCTCCGGCCAATCGTTCAATCATTCCAATGGAAAAATGTGGGAATTGCTACTGCGGACTCTAAAGCTAAAAGTCAAATTTGTGTAACAATTAGTAAAGGAAGTAAAGATATTAATAAGCAAAAGGTTGCAGAATATAGCTGAATGTCTTCTCTTGGAAGAACAAAGTGGATATAGAAGAGGCACATCGTGTGTAGATAACATTTTTATTGATAAACAACTAATTGAAAAACATAGGGAGTTTAATAAAGAAACGCATATGGCGTTTGTTGACTTTGAAAAAGCCTTCGATAGGGTAAACCGATGCAAAATGTGGCAAATATTGGAAGAACGAGGATACCCACAACAATTAGTAAAAATGATACAATGCTTCTACTTCCAAACAAAAATAAATGTGAGGAACAATGGTATAATTTCTTTAAAAGCTCTTACTAATCAGGGTGTCAGACACTTTTTAGTATTTATATTGATGACCTAGTGTGCAAATGGAAGAAGCTAGTGAATGTAGGTTTTAAAATTTCAAATAAAACTTTTTAAATATTTTATTGTTTGCTGACGACTTAGTTATTATACAAAATAGCGAGTCTGCCCTGCAAAAATCTATTTTTGAACTTAGTGAACTTTGTAAGCAATATAATATGAAATTTTTTTTATAAAATGAAAGGTAAATGCATTCATTATGAAAGACCCAATTAGAACAAAAATAGTTATAAATAATCGTTGCGTTGAACAGGTAAGCCATTTTAACTACTTGGGAACTGATGTTAGTTATGACAAGGAATATGATGTCCACAATAAAATACGCAAATTTCAAAGAGTGTGTGGAACAATAAATAGAACATTTAGAAACAAAATACGTAAAGAAACAAAATTAAAGTTCTACAAATTTATGGCTGTACCTATACTGACATACGGAAGTGAGACTTGGACGTTAACTAAAAAGCAACAGAGTAAAATACAGGCTTCAGAAATGAAATTCTTGAGAAGTGTGAAAGGATGTACGAAGAGAGACTTAATAAGAAATGAAAATATAAGAGAAGAGCTGGACATTTTTAGTATGAACGATAGGTTAAAATATCTCAAACAAAAATGGAAGGGACATGTTGAAAGAATGCCAGATAATAGACTTAATAAACAAATATTACAATATCATCCTAAATGTAGAAGATCGGTGGGCAGGCCCAGGAAACAATGGCTGGAGGACTTCGAAGGCGGAACAGGCATTTGATTGCCTATGCCATGAAGTGAAGAAGAAGAAGAAGAAGAAGTAAAGATATTATTGTTCTTCCGATATTTCCTAGAAGGAGTTATTAGAAGGTGTCCTGCAATTATACTAGCAGCTAGTCAAATTGCTAAAGTACCAGGACAAATACTAATTAAAAAAGTTGAAATCCCTTGAACATTCACCCTATTTGCCAGATCTAGCACCCAGTGACTAGCATCTGTTCCCGCACCTCAAATATTTCTTGGAGGATCAAAATTTTACAGCAGCGAGGAGGTCGTTGATGCGGTAAACAGCCATTTTGAGGATAAATCCATTATAAATCTCAGTGCAGATATGTAGAATTAAAACACTGATACGACAGATATATTAGCATCTCTGGAAATTATGTTGAGAAACAAAGGTAAAAAGTTAAATGTTCTTTTTCATTGTTGGATAGTTAAATCGACAATTGTACACCATATACAGCAATTATCACATCTTCCTTTACTGTTGGGTTAACATTAAACTTCAATACTTGCCAATTTTATACTTGTGAATTTAAACAATTTAATCAAATTTGTTGCTCTCGTACAAAACGAATATTCAACTTAAATAATTTCAACTTTATTGTAGTTTAAAATAAATGGAGTTTGTTGTTTGAAAATAGAGGTTATGTTACTTTATTGTTTTCTTATAATCAATTAGTCTCAAGACCAAAGTAGCTTTTAGCAGTGTTAACTTGTGCACGGCCTGAAAGAACTATTAATCGTGTATGCCGTGACTTGCAAAGTTGTTTCATTCATCTGCTTATGTAAGCCTATGTGATTTAGGGAATCAAATAATTTGTTTTATTCATGAAATAGTCTCTACAAATGCAAATCATGGTCTTTAAGTTCCCTAGACCAACTAAAAACCACTTGTGGCACCTATAATAATTTCTCCAATTATTTCTCTATATTTTGACTTTTTATATTATTACTTTGCATGGTATCTGCATGCATATTTGTCGTAAGTGTGAACCAACGCCTCTTTCGAGTTATACATTCATTGTAGCTGCTACAGTTTCAGTTTTTGTGACAGTCATTATTTATTTCTGAATGACACATTTTAAATTTCAGGACGATCCTCTGGTGGCGCCCAGATCTGTATCCATGATAGATATCTCGCCTACTACGGGCCACATATATGCAGAAATTGGAGGTCATGCCGACGAGGAAACTGGACATCTCAAGGCGCCGAGTTTGGGTCCCAGACGGAAATCTTTAGTCGAGTTTGCAGCCCCTCTAATCGACTCCCTAAAGAAAAACATACAGCGTCGCAAGTCAGAGATCAGCATTAGACTACCAGCCATCCTCACACCAGGAAGTCAACGGCGAAAATCGGAGGCCAGCATCCGCAAACCTGCAGTACCCCTCATCAAAATCCAAAGCGACGAGGACACCGCTACCGTAGTAATGGATGATGAAGATGGTCGTCCAAAGGCAGAATCTGCAAGCAGGGATCCTGAAAGTAATGATATCTCGGATATTTGCTGTGATGATATTATAGACGATGATGAGGAATTTGAGGATGAAGAGGACCAAGAAGATGAGGTAGAGGAGGAGACCAGCGGCATTGGAAGAAGAATGATAAAATGGATTGGGAAAGCTTTGGTCCTTACTTGGCGCTTCTTCATGAGGCCTTGGAAGGCCTGGAAAGAAGCCAAAATCATGCCTAGGGAAGAAGATGTCATGAAGCAGATGCAGTCCGGTGAAACAAAGGAAAAGTTCTCGAGAATTGACATTGAAGCACGATTATACTTTCCTATAGCGTTCTGCTTTCTCATATCTGGCTACTGGATTCTGTATCTATATTACATTACAGACGATTTTCCAGAGAAAGTGCCAAAACCTCACCTGAATCCTACACAAAAATATTAAAATGTATGTATTTGTTGGTAACATTGCTTCTGAGCTGACTCTTCAACATAATATTATAAAGCTATTTATATAACTAGTTAATTTGTAAATATAAATAAAATAAACTATGCAGTGTTTTTCTGCTACCAAGCTTACAAGTTACGATAGTTGAAAATTGCTTTATTGTTTCCCAAAATCTTCTCCTTTTAATCAGTACACTTTTGCATCTGTTTGAACCATTTATCAAAGCATTTCAGGAGCTTATTTTCAAAACTGAACTTGTCCATCACATGAAAATAATCAGGAAAAGAAGAAAACGTATATCCATGCTAAAAATGTTTCTTTTTCTTTGGTTTAAGGCTGTAAATGGAGCTTTAAGAATTCTTAATCATATACTTAAAAAGCACATACATAGGTGTGGTTTAGGGTCCAGACTGTTGCAACTCTTTCTTGTTTGGAGTGGACGTAAGTAATTTTGCTGACCCGGATCTTGGACCTCTTTTGTTTGTTGTGCTTAAAGCTAGGCTGGGAAGCGGGCTTAGTTCACATATGCAGGTATCTGATTGTTTAGAATTATCGCCAGTTTCTTTGTTGCTGATTGTTTCCTTGTCAGTGAGCTCTTCTAGGAAGTCGTGATCATCAAATGTTTCTATTGATGGGGTAGATACCAGCCCTCATAAATTCATTTATGGAAACTTCCATTGTTGCTGCTTTAATGTAAGCTTTTCCTAGAAGCTCCGATATCTGGTAGTGTGTAACTGGACGTATCGGCTCTGTGATTCGCCAACCATGTCCGAATTCCAGGATTGTGGAAATTCTTTAAGGGATGCATAAATGCAACATTTAGTGGTTGCAGTTTATGAGAGCTGGGTGGAAGAAAAGTCACAATGGAAACGTGATGCTCCTTTGCGTAAACAATAACATCCAAATTTCTTGAGTGAGAATAGTGGCCTTCGAGTATTAAGAAGACTGGGTCTGATAGGGAAGGTTTGGTAGTTGCTACAAAATATTTCAACCATTTCGTCAATATGTCCATCTGGAGCCACCCAGATTTATGGCAGTCGAATATTGACGCAGGGGATGCACCATCCATAAAGTCGTTCTTCATATTTTTTTCTTGGAAATGTGAGGAGTATTGGCATAATTTCCAGCATCACTCATGCAAACAACGACAGTGACTGAACTTCTCCGTTCAGCAGAAGAAAGTGAACGTACTTGTTTCTTCCCTTTCTTTGCTATGACCTTAATTTGTTTTGACTGTACAACGGTCAATCCTGTCTCATCACAATTGTATATTCTGTCGGGTTTGTAGGAATGTCGTTCAAACTATTTTTCTAAAATACTAAATAACTCAGACACACTTTCTCTGTTGAATCCGCGCACTCTGGACAGTGATGTTGATTCATGTGTTCTCAAAGATATGGAGGGATTCCTCTTTAGAAATTTCTTGAGCCACTTTCTTCCGGTAGACTCATTTCCTCTGTTGAATGGGTTTGCTTTGTTGTTGGCACGAGAAAGCTAAAATGCAAGTCGGCATACATCTTTGCTGGACAGCCCAAAAAATATTTTTTCCATCTCCATACAATGATCCGCAAGTTTCTTTTACATATTGATCGGCAAAGTGGGCTTTCTTCCTAACGGGACGTTAATAATGTCATCAATATTTAAGTTTCCGTCATTGTTCAACATTTTTATAAAACGGAAAAGAATACATGTTGATACTTACTCCAGAATTTGATTTTCCAACATTATCGTGGAACGAACTGCGAATACATACTTAAAAGCTATTATTTTTGTTTTCTCTGTTGATATAGATGTTCGTATTATAATTCTGTAAAATTATGTTCAAAATATGTCATCTTTTGCCGTTTATCTTCAGTTTGTGCCAGAAAGATGTGATTGTCTGAAAATAAAGTAACTTTTACATTTGTGTTCTCTATTCCACGAGGTCCGTTCAAGTTATGACACCTGCAATTTTATTCAGGACTGGAACCGGATAGGAACTTCTGGATTTTTTTCGA
Organism: Mantis religiosa; assembly: GCA_030765055.1. NCBI lineage: Eukaryota > Metazoa > Arthropoda > Insecta > Mantodea > Mantidae > Mantis > Mantis religiosa. The sequence goes on along the minus strand of JAUKNK010000522.1, from coordinate 1,091,874 downwards.
AATACACGTGGACAATTTGTGAATGCGTGATAGAGATGGCAGCACTGTACAGTGCACAGAACTCTAGTGACAGCGACTAGAGTTAGAACTGTTTTGATACTTAAAATGGCGACGTTTTCATTGCAATAACAGCGTGTAATCGATGTTTCATTCACGCCGTCATCACGCGTCAACATTGCCTGACAATTTGCCACGCGCACAACATTGTCCGTCAAAATTCGCAGCACCCACCTAGAAGACACAGACACTTTTCGCATTGTGTGGACAGATCCTACGGAAATGCCAATTTTGGAGGCAACGCTCAATCGGTGATCCTCCGAAACAACGTTCTTCACTCGCTGGATCATGTCGTCATACCGGCTGGTGCGAGGCCGTGACTGTCTTGGTTTGTTGTCACAAGATATTCTGCCTTCATTGAACTGTCGCACCCAGGAACGCACATTAGACACATCCATGGTACCATCACCACATTCCTCACTCAACTGACGATGCATTTCAAAAGGTGTCACACCACTAAAATGGAGAAAACGAATAATTACACGCTGTTTTTGCAATGAAAGCGTCGTCATTTTAGGTACTAAAAGAGTCCTAATTCTCGAAGTTGCCACTAGAGTTCTATGCCATTTGTCAGGCATTTACAAATAGTCCACGTGTATTTACAAAGAAAAAAAAGTTCCTATCTGGTCCCAGGCTGAAAAAGTAGGTGATTTATCTTGAACGCACCTCTTAATTCCCCCTGTAGTCCTATTTATCCATAATTGTATTATTTTGTCCGTGTAAATACTAAAAAGTATGTTGATAAAGGACAGTTTTGTCTAACTCCACCTGAAATTGTAACTGGTTTTTGCTGGTTTATTTTAATCTTTGTTTCTTTCTACATATTTTGTATTACTTGTATTAAGTGCAATGATTAACCTTTTATAGTTTAATCCACAGTTTTACCCTTGATACCTTATCATATGCTTTTTTGTATTCGACAAATGTTATCTGTGTTTCTAAGCTGTATTCTTTCCGTTTTCAGTTTTTTTTTTCAGTACAAGTATACGCAATTTCTCGTTTCCTAAAACCTGATTGCTCTTCTAAAATTATTGTGTCAGTTATTTTATTTAATCTGTGGCTTAATATCTTCACAACTGAGCAAACTTGTACCTATATAATTGTTTGGGTCTTTCCTATTGACTCCTTTAAATATTTTTACTCTTTTCCCCGTGTTGACCTTTGATTAGACAATTCTTCCCCTGTTTATTACATATAGTAGAGAAACTAAATATATCTACCTAATAAGTGCAGCATCTAAATTTGAGTAATTATAAGTTAATATTTCAGTAATGCTTAGAATTAACATTGCATTAATTGAAAGTAAAATAGTATTAAATTTAATATGAAATTTACTTATTAATACACCTCTATGTTATGTGAAGACATGTTTTAAACTATATGCGCGTAAATGATATCTACATAAGTACTTAAAAGTTCTAAGTACTATAATAATGCGTGTTTTTAGCTTTAGCACATTTGCCTACATAAATCTTTTGGTCCCAATTAAGACGAGCTAATGGTAATACCTTTTCTCAGCTAGAAAAGTAAAAATTTTATGGTAGACTTAACTAAGGACATATTTTTCTTAATATTTTCCTTAGATTCAGAGTGTTGCTAAGTAATGAAAATACGGTTATGTCGAAATTTAGTACTCCTTTATTTATATTTTTAACACAGTGAGTGGCAGCTGGTGAAATAATAGACACATTCAGGTCAACATAGAAAAGGCTTTTAATGGAAGAAAACTTTTATATACTTCCCATGAATAAATTACACGGTTTTACACCCACTTTACTCTTGTTAAGAACCAAGTTTCCAGACCGTCTTTTGTTAAGACTTGCTGAAATTTTTTTCTACAGCGGCCGGCAGTTGTTTCTCACATCCAGCGAATAGAAATCATTTTGATTTTCTTTTGTAAGCTTCGAAGAAAAAGTTTATGGAATGCTGATAAGCACTACAATGGCTGGTAAGATACGGAGAGTGAAAGCCCTTTTTGTGTTGCCTTTTTGATTTAATTAGAACTACATTTCTGCTTTGCGGTTGAGAAAAGTTTTCCTACTTGCGACAGCATTTCATTTAATGGCCGTAACAATAGGGACGACTAAATTGATGCTGGAAATTCGAGGTGTATTCACTGTAGAAGTAAAAATGTGTCCATATGAAAATTTTTTTCTTCCACTTTTGTTTTGGGCTATGCGTAACATAACCTATTGATGTTCCAAAAATTTCACATCGCAGGAAATACATATACAACTCGCAACAGACAAATCTTTGAGACTACATATAAAAATGATGACTCTCTGGCCAGCAACTGCGTGTTTGTGACGTAAGAGCCATCTCTGAACAAAGGGCAGCACAAAGTGAGTGATAAATGCACTTCTCCATAAACAGAAACTGGAACAGCGACGGATACTCGATTGACAATAACAGTGGAAGGTGTTTGTTGAAATTCATATATTGATCATGACAGTATTGCATAAACTCGCACATTTTCAAACCATTCGCACGTTTCTGTTCAAAAGAAGCTCATTTAAAACATTTTTCCAGTGGTTATTGACTTAAAATGTCCTTTTAGACAAAAGAGATTCATTTTCTTTTTATTCAAATAATTTTTTCTTATAAAAGAACAAGGTTCCTTGGTTATAAACATTTGAGCTAGGTTGTTGAATTTACTCGGATGCACAAAATGGAATCTGACTCTCTGATGTGAACTTAAAATGTTATTTCCTTGTTTGTTGAATAGACTATGGGTGAAAATGTTAAAAAGTTAGTTTCCTCTAGATCACAACTCTATTAGCGTTTCCGCTATTGAAAATGTTACCGGTTACCTGTTTGCATTAGAGGCCTGGCTCGAACTGCAAGTAAGTGGCCATATGGTGCTGATCACTAAATGCCGGAGAGATGTGCGCTCGCATGCCATTCAAGTTAGCTGGACAACAGAGAGTATGACGTCAGATGTACAGCACGACCATCAACTGTGCAATGGTCAAATACAACGTAATGTAGTACTTTCCGATCTTGTGAACCATTGCCTTTCAAGTGTGTACTGATGCAAGGTTAAGGTGTAGTACCTATAACACGACTGTTTTGTTTCTTCCCGCAGTAAGGTGGTTGTCATGGTGAGGTTATACCTACCTGTAGTTGTTTACATGTTTGACCAATAACAGAACAGTCCATGTGCAGTATAGCTATGGAAAAACGCACACACCTCCGGCCGTTTCTTATCACGAAACCACGAACTTGGTTCGTATCTGCACTGCTCCTTTCAAAATCTCTTAGCGCAGAAAATTTTTGAACATATATGCGGGGAACAAAGTCCCAAGGATACGTGGTGTGGCAAAACTAATTATGAGCTCTTTGGGAAAAATCCAAAAGCAGTCGCTGATCATAATAAAATAAATATGAAAATATTTTGTGTTACGCACTCAGTTAATAAACTAAACATACGTTACTGGAGTAACACAAATCTGTCTGTTATATATCCCTTCTCTGCATAACACCCACATTAGTTTATGGAGCTGCGTATGTTGCAAAAAACCTCACTATTTTAAGACATTTTGAAATGGGGACGTCATATAACGATATGTTTTTCCCCAGTTGCAGTTGATGGACATGAATATGAACAATTTAATAGCTCCGAAGATAGAAGAGCCACACACAGTCAAAACATGCGTGGAGCGTTTATGACAGATCTTTCCACAAAAATTAATTTGCGGTTATGGAACTGAACTACAAATGGAGGGGATTCCACACAGGCGGTCATTATATGTCAGGCCCTGATAGGAACCCCAGGGCGTGCCGGAACCTCAGGTAAGATGGCGAAGCATTTTAGGTCCCTAAAGGGAATCGAAGAATATTCTTCTTGTTGCTAGGTTTGTTCTTGCAGCCGCCAGTCTCATGAATATCGCACCTACTCTCCCAGTAAAACAACGATTTAAGTACCATCTCCTATCTCATAATATCAGTTACAGATCGCATTGAACTAAAATTGAGGGACGAGAAGTTTTGGAGAGCAAGGTATCGAACCCAGTGATGAAGCAAAAATGGGAATAACCCTTTGGTCAGATTAATCGGTTACTGGCGATGAGTACGGGGCCGTCCAAATGTGAGCCCCAGGTTGTATCACCTGAGCCTCCCCAATCTATAATTATCTATCATCGTGACATACTTTGGCTAGATCTACGAGTCTTGATGTTCTCTTATATGGTTTTCTTCAGGGAACAAGCTTGCCATACACGTTGTACTACCACAGAAATTAAAAGACCATTTCAGGGGCCCTACTAACATGATACGGCAGTAATGGAAAGCTTTCGATGCCTATTAGAGGAATGCATGATGCAGTGATACCGTCATATACCTACGGTCACATTTAAACAATAAATGATAAATGCCCATTATATAACAAAAGAAGAAATAAGAATTAGCCGTTCAGTTCCATAACTGACTGTGGGAGAAGTGTGGAAGGTCACTACCATTCTGATGAAGAAATACAAGAGCGTATCAATAACTACTCGTATTAGGAATGAAGACAATTTTTTTTTTTTTCAAACAAGGATTATTCGTTTCTCTGTCTAAGTTTTTGTTTTAGGCATACACATTTTGCCCATATTTCCTGCCATTTTTAATCCCTCCAAAATTGTAGGAATTTTGAAACTTAGTAAAATAACTATTTCGAAATGTCCTGCCCATTTGATCTAAAATTAACTCCCAATAGCCATTCCTACATGTTTGGGAACAAGAATAAATCGCAGGAGTCACACTGAGATGTATTGGAGATGAGGCAGATGTTCATAATGCAGTATATGCAGTTTGGTAACGACAAAAACGTGATGAATGTGCTGGTGCGTTGTTATAGCACAACACCACTGCCTTATTTGTCAAAGGGAGATACGTCTGCAACTTCTTGTCGAATCGGGCGAACAACTCACTGCGGAGTTAGCATGTAATCAGTTTTCCGTTTTTCAAACAGTTAATGAAAGCATAAATTCCAAGAAAACGTCATCTCTTTTCTGGGAAACGGGACAAAATTTGCCTTCTTTGAAGCAGACTCTCTGGAAGCACCTAATGGTTTACTAATGATGAATTCATAGCTCATCAAAATTGATAATTTTTCACAAATGTTCCTTCGATTTCGCTTAAGTAGCCCTACGTAAACACAGTTTGGAACTTGAAGGGTTGTTCATTCCTGTTAACAAACACGTCACCCACATCTCTATCTCTAACTTATGCAAAATACGACTTACCGTTTCCGTCGACACACCTATGGCCTCTGGCACTCCGAACTTTCTTCGACGATCAGCGTAAAACACATCGTGTAATTTTTCAATTTCTCACCCAGTTACGACTTTTGCAGGACCTTTCAGGCACGCCTAAAAAGTGTATTTTCAAATATGCTTCAAGTTTTTAAGCAATATCTAATAACTGCCACAGCGAAAGATCCCTATAAACAGCAACGAATTTCACTTTTATCTCATAACATTCAATAGGAAAGAGATATGACTGAACGGTATTTTACTTTTCCCATTTTGGCGAATATACGTTGAACGGCTAATAGCTACCACATCCACACTGTCGGTCTGGGTGGCTCATGCAGTTAAGTTAGGGACTATCTGAATGTGGCGGGTTCAAATCCAATCCAAAAAAATGGTTTTTAAAAGATTTTGAAAGCGAGAAAGGTGCCTGGCACGGAAACGGAAATATATTTTTGGAACCGTTTGCGTAAATAATCTGATTAAAACGGAGTACTTTATATGTGATGGGTTACAGCGTATATATTGTAAAAAGTGCAATAATTTTCAGGGTGACTCTACTTGCACGAAGTTCCATAAAACATAGTCATTCTAGGAAAAGGAAAAACAAACCATTAGCTCTTTCAACTCTCTTCCAACAGTAATGGTAAGGGTACAACTGCTCTGCATTCTGTTCATTCTGTTTCGTTCTTACAAGTGATCAAGTACGAGTGGAAGAAAACTGTGAACGTTGGTGAGTTTTTAAAGACATAGTTGTGTGCAAAAATTCTGTAAAATGAGTTTTAAACGTAAGACTTTACTGAGGGGAAAAATTAACGTTATTGGACACGAAAAGGACAATCATCCGGCTAAAGAATGAACTGTGCTGTTTAAATTGGGTAAACTCAAATCTATGAGATTTTGAAGAAATAAAAATTAAATACGAGTGGTTAAAGGGAACAGCAGGGCATGTGTAATTCATAATAAAATCTACAGAGTATGACGAACTAAATCTTGACATGTTTGCACCCGTGTAAAGCCTAAGCCTCCGGGGTTTTTGCTTCTGGTAGCTCCTTGCGAAACATGGACTCGTGCTGCCTAGGATGCTCCCAAGAGGCGAAAGATTGTATCCCCCTTGGTTGCGTGCAGCAGATCTCGTGGATCTTGGTATGACGCTGCACAGCAAATCGACGACGCCTATGATTGGTATCCGCAGATTATTTTTAGAATTTTTATCGGGCTATCAGGATTTAAACCTTACTTTTACTGACGGGTCAAAATGCTCTAGCAGTTTTGGATGCTCGTTTGTCCATGGGGCCGAACACTTTACATTCGGTCTCCATGGCAGCACTTCCCTATACACTGCAGAGCTGACTGCAATATATCGAGCCATTTTATATGTTCGCCGCCGAAAGTTGGGTGACTGCCTTATTTTAAGTAATCCGTCAGGGCACTCCAGAGCCTTCTTGAGCTGTACAACCACCACCCTCTCGTACAGCGTATCCAGGATGCCCTCCACGTTCTACACACCTCGGGCGTTAGCGTGGTTTGTGCATGGGTTTCTGGTCACGTAGGCTTTCGGGGGAATGAAATGGTGGCAACCATAGACCCCAGTGTAACAATTTCATCTATCACTGCGGAGGACTTTCCGCTTCTTGTGCGTAGGGCGGCGCTCTCGTGCTGGCGTGACGAGTGGTCTGCTCTCCGTGACAAGCTCCGAACAGTAAAGGAGCTTCCGAATCACTGGGTGACTTCCTGTCGCCAATCGCGGCGGGAAGAAACTATTTTGGCTTGGTTGCGTCTTGGCCATTGTCATTTTAGCCACAGATTTTTATTAAACCGGACACCGGCTCCAGTTTGCCCGCTCTGCGGTGCCGAACTGTCCGTGCGTCATGTGCTTTTAGATTGTTTTAGGCTAGCCCGTCTCCGCAGGTCTCTCCAGCTGCCGGCCAGCTTGGCAGAGATACTCGCGGATGACGAGACGGCGGTGGGCAAAGTTTTAGCGTTCATTTTATCTGCAAATTTAAGGATCTAGGCCCAAAAATTTTGGATATTTTAACCATTTTATCTCGTTTCTTGTTTTAATGGTTTTAGCTTATATTTTAGTCTTTGCCACATCGTTGTGCGTGAGTTTTATCTTTGCTTTTATTTGATGTATTGCATTTTAGTCTTTTAGTCTTTTGTATTTTAATTGGATTTTAAAGCCATTGGTTTTTAAAGGGCGCTGATTACCCAGTAGTTGAGTGCCCTTAAACACCATCATCATCATCATCATCATCATCATCATCATCATCATCATCATCATCATCATCATCATCATCATCATCATCATCATCATCATCATCATCATCATCATCATCATCATCATTTTTGACATGTTTGAGCAGTTTGTTACTGCGCACGCTAAAGGAATTCGCATTTCTGTATCATTTGCTTCGGAATCGAGCTTTAGAGACAGCAAGAAAATTAGACAAAGACCATTTTAGAGCTTCAAATGTATATTTCAAGAGTTTTTCAACATTACCATAATATTGTTTTGAATGCGAAAACAGCAGAGAATCTAGGTGACAAACAATTAGTGTACGTAAGTTGAAAATATATACAAGCGATTTGGGTAAATAGGTAAAATGCAGAATATAAGATATAGAAAGGCAGGAAATATGGGTAAGTCTATAAAATATAAAATCATTACATCTTTACAAGCAAATAAAACGAAATTGGAGACGAGAAGCATATGTAGATTACTGCAATAGCAAGAGAGAGAAGGGATAGCTTGTATGAGAACAGGAAAAATATTTTTAAGAGGACTAAGAGGTATGGAAAAGGAAATTTGTGAATTGTGTGTGGGGGAAAAGAAAGCACAGAACACATGTAACAGAGTAAGAGGATGTTACAATGTGAAGAGAAAGGTTTGGGAGGAAAAATGGGAGAAAGCAGACAAGAGGATAGTAGCTATAAAAATGTTAACAGGAAAGGAGGAAAAGAAGGTAAGAAGTTTTGCTGAGTTCTTACAGAAAGTAAAAGAAGCATGGGCAACAAATGTAAAGAATATAAGAAAGGAAGATGAGGGGGGGATGGGGTTAATTAAGTAACTAGGAGGCATGGAGGTTAAGAGCTACCTGGCAGAGCAGAACGCCAGGTTTGTAACAGTAGTTTCAAAGTTTATAAATAGTTTATAAATATATAAAATAAAAAAAATGTGTAAAACTATATGTAATTTTGTGATTGGCCGTAGTAATAATTGTATTACGTAATGTAGTGACGTAGTAGTAAATCGGCCAATCATATAAAATTAATATAAGGTTAGCGATATTAACAAAAATATAAATAATCTTCTTGGTGAAAAAAAAAAAGACGCGGAGAAGAAAAACAATGTTTTGATAGTGATGAATGGACGTGCAGGAATTTTGTATAATTAACGGAAACTATTACGGAAGTAAGGATTTAGAGATATTCTTAGTTCTTCTTCTGCACTTCATGGCATAGGCCATTAAGTGCCTGTTCCGCCTTTGAAGTCCTCCAGCCATCGTTTCCTGGGTCTGCCCACCGATCTCCTACCTTTAGGATGATACTGTAATATTTGTTTTGTAAGTCTATTATCTGGTATTCTTTCAACATGCTCCTTCCATTTGTGTTTTGAGATCTTTTAACGTATCATTTATACTAAAAATGTCCAGCTCTTCTCTTTGATTGTCATTACTTATTAAGTCCCTCTTCGTGCATCCTTCCACACTTCTCAAGAATTTCATTTCTGAAGCCTGTATTTTACTCTGTTGCTTTTTAGTTAACGTCCAAGTCTCACTTCCGTATGTCAGTATAGGTACAGCCATAACTTTGTAGAACTTTAATTTTGTTTCTTTACGTTTTTTGTTTCTAAATGTTCTATTTATTGTTCCATACACACTTTGAAATTTGCATATTTTATTGTAGACATCATATTTTACGATATTCTGGAGGTAAACTGCAATGATTGACTAGGAAAGAAAGTTCGAGCAAAATGTAATCCAGATGGTACAATTAAATTATGCATTACGAAATTGAACTTATCCAAATTTTATTTCTTTCACTTGTTACCACCCTTGCAAACAGGAGATCTCATGACTCTTATTTCAACAGACACAATAATTAAGAACCAATTCAAACTAAAAGGAAGTAACACTGTTGCATATGGCTTCCCGAACTGGGGATTCGAAATGGTCAATGTACATCCCATCTTCACCATAGAAATCCTGTTCCACATGACGCCACAACGTGGAGAACGTGGCAGAATAGAAATCTGGTTACAGGGTGTCATGTAAGTCAAGGTAGCAACAAGGTAAAGAGAAATAAATGCAACCTAACGTTTTTTGTGTAATTTACCTCATTTAACTTTTTAAGTCATATCGGAAGATAAATGCAATTGATGAAATGATGCTCAAAAGGGCGCCGGGTACCGACATCCGTCTTTTAGGATAAGGGAAAACCCCGGAAAAACCTTATTCAGGTAACTCACCCTGACCGAGATTGGAACTCGGGACCTCTTTACCGTGAGGCAGACATGCTACCATCTACGCTACCGAGGCGGGCAGCCTATCATTGTAAATTGTAAAATTTTGGAAAAAGCACAATAAATAACACTGAGCAACAAAAAAATAATGTTTGAATGTTTCGAGCACTTCATGAGGCAATTCCTAGTAATTTTGGGTTGATAGAAACAAATATGACGGTGAAACATTTTTATTAGCTCTAGTTTCTATGATATACACAAGGTGGAAGTATTACATATTAACGGACTGAGAGAAAAGGGTACATTTGATTACATACATGCTAACAACAATGAAAGTGCATTTGATTTTTTAACTGGTAATTGCATGCTAAGGGTTTAAATTGCTGGAAAAATACTTCGCAGATAGCCGTGTCTGAAGAGAATCGTGTGGTGGCCTATTGACTTCGTCGTCTTTTAGCTTGCCTCTTGAGATGGAGTTCCGCAGAATCCCTTTACAAGGACCAACAGTAATCCGCAAGCATTACTTCATTCCAACGGCCCTGATATCTTTGTTCCATAACAGAAATGTCCTGATGGAATCTCTCCCCATGTTCATCACTAACAGCTCCAAAACTAGGAGGGAAAAAGTCTAGGTGGGAGTGGAGAAAATGGATCTTAAGGGACATGTGACATCCAAGTTTACGGTATTTTTGCAGGAGCACTGACACCAAATGCTTGTAGTTTTCATACCTTTTGTTGCCTAAAAGTCCATGAACAACACCCTCGAAGGCTTCCCAAGCTTCCTTTTCTTTCAACTCCAAAATTTGGTCAAATGCAAGATCCTTTACAAGTTCCGACAAAAATGCCTTCCTTAACTTTTGAATCACTTAATTTCCAAAATTTCTCTCTGATGTCATTAGGCGGGTGTGCCAACTCCCCCCAAAAAGATTTCCCCCAAATTTAAAATCTTCACTCTAAAAAATGAAATGACACTTTATCTTCAAAACAAGAGCTAATTTATCATTTTATGGTGATATTTGAATTCAGCAGATGGAAATACATGTAAATTCACTATTCTTAAGCCCGAAACATTTTCATTGTTGCCCAATGTAATTAATTAATTCAAAATACATGTCAGTGTATTATTCCTTCGCCATGGCGTAGGTGGTAGCGTAACTGCCTCACGTTCAACAGGCCGCTATTTACACTTCATTCTGTATTATTACGTCACTGTAAACCTGTGTGACTATTTCGTAATTTCTTTGTATTCAAACACAACCCTCTGTAAGACGGAATCCTGTGTAAATGGAAAATAAATCCCGGAACGATCGTGGTCGGTTTTAGAGATGTTTTACAGAACTTAGTCTCAATTTTTATCCACTCCTTTGAAGTAAAACCCAATCCGAGTGATAGAAATATGTAAGCGTTAGACCAGAACATTCTCAGTTCACAGGAAAAGTACTGCATTCTGCTTTAAAGAAGCTTAGTGTGGAACAAAGCAGAATACAAATACTGAAACAACTGTTGCGGGTCATGTAGGGATGTTGTACTCGACACCCCAACAATAGCAGGAATGAGTTTTGCAGATGAATGCAGCGTCATTAGAATCATACCACGCCTCTAACCTTTAGAGATATAGCGCCTCCTAACTTCCCGCTCGTTATTCTCATTGTCTTAAGTTGTTTTGACGTCTGAGACTCATTTACTGAGATTAAGTTCAAATGCCTTACTTTGAGTTTGTAGCTCATGGATGCTGACATGAAATCGCAAGGAGAAATGTAGAAGGGATTTTCGAGATACGGAGAACGATATAGATGTAATCAAAGTTTTACAATATTTAGGGTTCATTATATGATAGTAATTAAACTTACTTTATTTTAGACATAAACAACTGCTGTTCCTCTAGTAATTTCTTCCCTGAATGGTGTAGGCAAACAAGTGAGAGGAATACCTTGCAGAGTGCTAAGAAAAGACTTAAAATCTTAATTATACGCCCCTATGTGTTGGTTATTCTTGCAAGCTCTTTATTCCCATTTTCTGTTCATTCCCACCACATAATGAATTAAACAAGTTACATTAATTTAAAAGATTTCAAACTATAACTTTAATAACAATAACACAATTTTCAATGCGACTAAATTTCTAGCTTAGTTATACAAGGGCTTTTCAATAAAGAATGATCACAATATTTTGACAATGTACCTTTTTTAATGAAAATTTATATTGAGGAATTAATCCTTAAAGAATTAATCCTTTTAAATACATTACTCCGGTATATGGGTGATTTTTGATTAATTAGAGCCAACTGAAAAATTCAATGCCATGGCCGGGATTTGAACCACGGATCTACTGGTTTCCGTCCAGTCGCTCTGACCCTTGAGCTACCATGGTCAACGTGCCTTCCTGACATTAAATTCTCCAAATGACTCATATTATTTCCCGGTGGACCACTTAAGGTTCTCATATTTGAGACAACTACTTGTAGCGACTTACTATTGTAAGTAGTTAATTACCAGGATTTTTATCGTAGATTATTTTTAATGCAAATTTATATTGAGGAATTAATCCTTAAATAATTAATCCTTTTAAATACATTACTCCAGTATATGGGTGATTTTTGATTAATTAGAGCCAACTGAAAAATTCAATGTCATGGCCGGGATTTGAACCATTGTACCTTTTACTCATCCTCATACTTTTGATGGTCCTTCTCAAAATAGACTCCGCTGAATGCGATGCACTAGTCCCAGCCTTTCTGCCAGTCTTCAAGGACATGTTGGAAACCATTTTTGATAGATCCCTCAAAATCGCCCCCGCAGCCTTCACCACTGCTTCTGATGATGGATAATGCCTCTCACGAAGGCGTTTCTTCAAGTTAGGGAATATAAAAAAGTCACATGGGGCTAAATCCGGACTATAGGTTGTGTGAGGGATGTACTTCACCTTGATTTTTGCAAGATATTCAGTAACAACATTGGCAATATGCGGCCGCGCATTATCGTGGTGCAGCATCCAGCCTGCTTCACGGAAATGTGACCTTTTGCGCCTGATATGGACTTGCAATGTTTTCAGGAGATCTCTGTAATATTGTCCAGTTACTGATGTGTGTGCAGGTACAACATGCTGATAAACCATTCCATGAACATCAAAGAATGAGATGACCATAACATTCCCAGCAGAAGCAACCACTTTTGCTTTTTGGGGGGTTGGTGATGAAGGAGATTTCTACACTGAGCTTTGCTGTTTGCTCTCAGAATCAAAATGATTTAGCGAAGTTTTATCAGCAGGGATTACGTTTGAAAGACAATCCGGATCTTCCTCTAACATCAACTGTAACTCCATGCAGACCTGCATGCGAATGTCCTTTTGCTCGGGAATCAACAGTCTCGGAAACCATCGCGCGCAAACACGTCTCTTGTGCAGCAGTAGTGTTGATGTTTTCTTCCGTAAGAGCAGTAACTGGAGCACCAGGACCACCTTCCTTTGAAATTGATGGTCTCCTCTCTTTAAACACTTTAAACCACCTTCGAGCTGTACTGTAGGGAAGAACAGACTACCCATATGCCTCCTGTAATATTGTATAGGCCTCAACTGAAGACGTTTTTTTCTTTTTATTTTTTGTGTCCTTTTTTATTTATTTATTTATTTATTTTTTTTTTTTTTACATATTTTCTTTCAAGTCATAGAAACTACAATCAGCTATTGTTTGCAACCTAAGTCAAGCTAATACAGTTAAAAGTACAGTGTTAAGATTACAATTAAAACACTCAGACATACGATAAAATGGATTAAGAAGGTGCCAATTTTTCAAATTTTGTTTGAAGTATTTGAGGCTACAGTATTGAGCTTCTATAGCCAGTCTATTTTTATTACATTTGCGTCCATCTGATCGGATAGTCCTTGCAAAGGATTGCCTAACTATCTGAAGGAACACTGTTCTGAGAAACTTGTGGCGAGCAAATTGATCTTGCTAAAGATTGTCTGCGCTCCATGAAAGCAGCCAGTCTAGATGTTGGGATGGAAGTTGACTTCGGAACCAGTGTAATGGAGCTCAAATCGGATGATATAAGGCTCCATAGAATTACTGAGCCCCACTGTGATTAGCTTCCAACGTTCCCTTCGCAGGAATTCAAACCATTCCCTCTCTAATGCCACATTTCCAGGATTTTTCTGCATTATCCAGTGTAACGTTCCCATTACCAACCAGATCGCACACCTGTAGAGCGCCGTGTCTTTAAAACTGAATTCCAGTCTCTGTAGCCTTCGAAGACATGGTGGAAACTCCGGCGGACACCATTTTCCAATAAAGTCTCTGAGCACCATCCAGATATTATGCACCTGTTTGCAAGAGGCAATTCTATGTTCAAAGGTGTCTATTTGTGAACAAATTTGGCATCTGTTACATGTTGTACGGCCATGTCGCCATAATTTCTCCGCTGTTGGTATGGTCTCGTTTAATACTTCATATGCTGTCTCTTGCCAATCAGTAGGAACAACTTTATTAAAGAGATTCTTCCATATAAGTTTCCATTCTCTATTCTCTTTCTCTTCAATCCTGGGTGTACACTGCGATGTATTGAGCAGCTGATACTGTTTTCTCGTTGATTCAAAAACTGCGAGGTCAGCACTGGTGTCCAGCAGATTTCTCAGATGGTTAACAATGGGTTTGAATCCCGGATATATCCTCTGAGCGTGCTGTATCTGATCCTGCCAGAAACTCCCATCTATCGATGAACCATTACCACCCAGTGATCTGACAGCAGTTTTGCCTAATAAGGCCATGCATTTCTTGGCGATGTCCACCAGTCCACATCCACCTTTGGATTGCGGCAATCGTAACTGTTCTCTGCTCACCCTGTAGGCTTTCCCAGTCCATAAGAAATAGCCAAGCAGTTGCTCAAGTCTCTGTGCTTCACGTTTTGGAATTGGCAGTATCTGCGCTAAGTACCAAATTTGACTGAGACCATAGATATGTATGTACCAAATTCGCTGCATCAAATTCAGGTTCCGAGCCCTCTCCAACAATAAAGAGTATCGCAAGTGGTTGATTTTCTCTCTCCAGTTGTAAACTATAGTGGCTTCCATATCTCCCATAAAAGAGATATCAAGTATCCTGGTGGTGGTAGTACATTTCATTCCCAGTGTTTGTACTGGTTCCAACCACTGTCCAATCAATAATATCTCAGATTTGTGTACGTTTAACGTTGCACCCGACATCCTTGTATAGATCTCCAATCCATTCTGTAGGGCTGCCATATCGTGATTGTTTGTCGCTACAATTGTGACATCATCCGCATAAGCAATGACTTTAAAGCGTTCATTGTACACAGTAACTCCATGTAGCGTATCTTGCAGTCTTTGAAGTAGGGGGTTTAACGCTATAGAAAAAAGCCCCATTGATAACGGGCAACCTTGTCGCACTGACCGGCCTATTCGTACTGGAATGGAAAGCCAGCCATTCCATAACACCCGGGATTTTGCTATACCATAAAGGCCTTGTATAATTTTAATCACGTGCATTGGAAATTTCGCCGCCTTTAAACATTGCCATAAATACGCATGTTGCACTTTATCAAATGCTTGTTGGAAATTCAAGCTTACCAAGGCCGCCACTTGCTGTTCCCTTTGCAAATGTATGAGGACATCGCGCAATTCTCCCAGCGTAACAATTATATTGCGCTTCGAGATCGCCGCTTGGTTGCAGTGTAATATTTCTGTATACGCTTCTTTCAACCTGTTTGCTATGACTTTGGTAAATATTTTATAGTCAGCATTCAACAATGTTATTGGGCGAAAATCCTTCATAGTAGTAAGCTGTGCTGTCTTTGGCAACAATGTGATAATTCCATCTGCAAACGTTTCGGGAAACTATTGAGACGGAAGCCGAATTTCAAAGCCGCGTGTTGTTCCTCACGTGTTACCTCCATTGCAGCGGTAGGCGGTACTGAACATGTCTGAACTTGCCTGGTTCTCACAGGCGGGAACCACGAGTACCAACAATGAAACTACTACGGCGTGTAGTACGGTAACAAAGTATAATTAGTTTTGAATTTTAGTGCGAAAAATTATGACCGTAAAAAATTATGATCATTCATTATTGAACAACCCGCGTATAAACTCAGCTCTACTGGTGTCTAACAGACTAGAACTGGCAACCAGTACTACTCACTCTATGGGTAGTACCTGATGTTAGTAGTTATTACAAACTTCATTTTAACCAGTTAAATATTACCATACGTTTCAATTAGTATTAGTTATAAGTCCGTTTACTTTCTTATATAATTCAGGTTTATTTTATAATTACTTATAAATAGCCCATAAGATCAAGGGCCTTCCACCCACTGGTTGGGTCAGCTCAGCGTTTTCTTACAGGGTGAGCAAATTCTTGAAAGATACCTGTTCTTTCTAACCTTAATTAATACTGTATCGTTATATCTGGAAATGACTGTTCATTTTCACTGTCACCTTCTTTTTCGCGCTGCTACCACTTGCTGTCCTTGATGTATGTCTGTTGGCGTTGTAATCGACCTTTCATCTAGCCAATCCTTGAACTCTTGAGACCCTCGTAGCCTCGGACGTCCTCTGCTTCTCCTCCCTTGTCGTGCATCCCATAGTGTTATGACGTATGCCAAACTATCTTGACTCATTCTGACCACATGTCCTGCTTATTGCCATTTGATCCTCTTCACTCTGGTGGTTACATCTTCTAGTCCGCTTTTACTTCGCAGCACTTCATTCCTTACCTTTTCTTTTAGGCTGATGTTCAGGAACTTCCTTTCCATCTTCCGTTGGCGTTTATCTTAACATTTTTAGCCACACATATTAAATTTTAGCTTCATTTTCACATTCAAAATATAATTTATATTCATACAATTTATAGAATTGTCTTTAACTAAAATTTCATTTTATTAGCACATAAATGTAAGTATTTATTTCCAACGATTTGTACTAAAACTAATTATACCTTTATTTTTATACAGATTCCTTTTTAATCCCTTAGTCCTCATACATATCAAAGCAGTGGATATTTATGATTGATGGAGCTTAATTCATATTACCTTTGATAGAGTCAACATGAAAAATTCACACGTCAGGACGGCACATTGGCCATGGTAGCTCAATGGGTTAGAGCGACTGGACAGAAACCAGGAGATCCGTGGTTCAAATCCGGGCCATGGCATTGCATTTTTCATGTTGACTCTATCTATCAAAGATCTTAGCTTATACACGGCTGGTGTGAAGAAATGATTAATTTCCATCTATTAACTAAAATTATATTACGTTTATTTACTTTTTATATACCATTATTCCTTGCTCTTCCCATAAATTCCTCTACAACATTTATATTAAAAGAACCTGGCACGAATGCCCTAGGCCTACCAACCCGACTGGCTGCCTCACACCCACTTACACAAGGTAGAGGTGAGCAATCATCCAACTGATATGGGGAGGAGATGTGGTCAGCATCTCGGCATCCCCGAGCCGGGGTGTTGGTTTTCGTGACCACTGTCGCTTACCTATCGTAAGCTCCTCACTTTCCTCATACTGAGTGGGCACTGGTCCTATACCCAGGTCTTAAAATCCGCACCCCATGGGAGGGAACAAACTTGTGCCGCTTTCCATGACCAGGGACCAAGGCATGCTGCCCTAGTCCGCTACACCACGGTGGAGGACAGAAGTTTTTTATCCTCTTCCTTTTCTAGCTTCATTTTGTAGCTAATTTTAGATCTTCTATACTAACATTGACACATTTTTTGGGGTAAAAGGCCTCTGTTATTCCACAGAGTAATCGTTCCTTTGAGCAAGTACCCGTGACATCTGTCAGGGAAATGGAAAGAAAATCGTGACAAATTTGAAACATTAATCGGGAAAATCACTAAAAATCCAAGTTTAGAGTGGCGGCAAAAAGGATTCGAATCCGCGAACTTCTGACTATCAGAATTGCAAACTTAGTCACTAAGGCACGGTTGCATAAAATATAATCTAAGTTCAACCATATGAAAATGATTTTCAGTCAAGCTGAACTTAGAATTTTGGTTTATAAACATTGATCTAAGTTCATGGCCTCTTGATCTAAGATCAAATCTAACTGAAATTTTCTCCAGTTAACTTGATTGAACTTAGATCAGCAGAACTCTGCAGAATTTACACAATAGTTTGAGAAGAAATAAGTAGTGCAGCTTTAAATAAATAGTAAATAAATCATTTTTGTTGGTTACTTGCATAAATACTTAGCCTCTTTATTTCACAAATGTATGTTAAAGATGCATTGTTTGTGTTCATAACCTATACATTTATATTATTTTCAGATATCTCCGATGATTAGAATTTTCAATTTTAAAGGTCTCCTCATGCTTTCCAGCGTAGAGGAAATCCCATCTCAGAACTACATGACAGAAAATTCAAAATGAGATTTCGACTATCAGAGCATGTAGTTGAAGAACTGGAGCATAGGCTACATGCACAATTAAGAACACAAACCCTGAGGAATTATGACTCAAACCAATATTTACGATCCTGCTCACATTACGGTTCAATGCAACTGAAAGCTTCCAAATGGTGATTGGGGATATATTTAATATAAATAAAGGGACTGCGTTTAGAACAATACACAAAGTTACAAGGGAGATTGCAGCTTTAAGATCTCATTTCATCAGGGCGCCTATGGAAGATGGTGAAATAAGAAGGGTTATGCGAGATTTAAAGTTAGCGGAACGTATCTTTTCTTTTGCTTGAACTTACATTTTTATATACAAATATAATAATTTGTAAATTAAAAATTCACTTATCTTCCATTTTTTGTTTATATTTTCCAACTCACAGTATTGTAAACGTACGAAAATGAAAAAGATGTACATTGGGCATATAGTGGAAATAAAGTAAGCGAAATGAATAACTTTTGATGAATACTGTTTCAACATGGAGTAATTGGCGTGCTCATATCGATTGTCTTATATCACTGGCCTCCGGGCGACTTTCAAAACTCTCACCTCCGTTGCATCGCCGTTCCTGCCTCGGCCTACAGTCTTCATTGTTACTCTACAAATCACTCGTTCGTCCGCTTATTACATATGCCTGCCAAGTGTGGGGGGCCGCACACACGTGTCATCTGCGTCGTCTTCAGGTCATACAGAATCGCTTCATGCGCATCGCTACCAACGCTCCATGGTTCATCCGTAATCAGCAGCTTCATCACGAACTAGGACTGTTACCTCTTCACGACTACATTCGCAGGATCACTCGTCGTTTCTTTTCCACGCTGCAAGAAGTTCCAGGAGCTGTGCATTATAACATCGGCGTCCGCACGCGCCAGCCCTCACGCTTGAAGATGAGACTACCACAGGACCTGCTTCTAAGTGATACCTCTGACTCGAGTGATTCTAGTGCTTGATGTCTGTCTTACATCTTCAATATTGACATAATTTCTTAGAGAGTATAATACGAGTTCTAACTTAATGTCGTTAGGGGGCGGCCTGTTAGCCTACCTCTGAGTGTTATTGTTCTTATTGTACTGTTACCTTCTTTTCACTCTGATCTGTAAAGTATTGTACTGATGATCGATCAATAAAAATTATAAAAAAACATGGAGTAAATTCTTATACTGTTTATTTAAAATAACATTATTTCTAGGACAAATAACCAAAAAGCGAAAGATTTATTTAGCTTTTGTTATGTCTAGATTGGCTACTCTGTGGACTTGAATTAAACAGAGTCGAATAGTTCCGATAATTCTCGATTCCTTTCGATACAGCACTAAAGCTGCAACACGTTTGGCAATGTTGCAGCATTTGTTTTTGTGATCTCAGATCAGTACCGAACGGCGTTCAGCTGATCTTTACAACCCACGCGGGTTCGTAAAGTTAGTTCAATTTTGCTCTTCGATTATAAATGTACTGTAGTTAGCGACTTTTATGCAACCGGGCCTATGTCTGCAATTACACAAGGACTCCAACAATCTACTTGAAGTTTAAATGGTATTCATTTCGACAAGTTCATGAATAAAATAAAAGTGAATCCTACAAAATACCCTGATAAAATATTCATTACAAAGGAACATGCTACAATTTCCGAATATCAGATACAATATTTTAATTTCCGCCAACGTTCAACTTTATGAAGATCGAAGTTAAATATTTAATGGAATAACATTGACTATGAAATATCCAATGTTATTTATAGTATGCGTATAACAAGTTATTTTTCTATTCACTAACACTGTAGTATTTGTGACGTACATATTTTTCCTCTTTAAGTAAGGCTTAAGAGGAAAAATCTCTTTAAGAGGATAGAGAATTCAAATGTAAATTCATGGTACCAGTGGAAGAGAAGTGAACTAAGAATATTTGTAATTTTTTGTACGTTTGATAGATGACAAAATCATACTTGGGAAATATAGACTAGCAACGAGATATTTCAAAATCAGCTAACGTTTCGTAGGGAAGTATTCTATATGTATTGTGCATTTGTATGACCTATACAGTTCTCTTATATTCATATATTGTATATTTATTGTGGTTTCCTGTTTATATAACATTCATTTTAATTAAGAATACTTCAAAAGTTATTTGCGGAAAATTCAAGATGTAGATTTGCTTATTAAAATGTCTTAAACATTAGGTAATTTAATAAAAGGGGTTTGTCATTTCTGAAAGTAAATCTAATAAAAATGTTCCCGTAGTTGGATGGTGGTTTATTTATAAAATCATTTAAAAATACTGAATTCAAATATCAATTTAAATATTTATCCAACATTTCGTTTTAGGGCAGGTGGTTCGGCATTAAAGTGTTAGGCGACTCAGCACACTACCGCTTTCGTCGTCCGTTTCCTGAAGACCCTTTCTCAAATCGTTTCCTTTCGAGATGCATGTAAAAATATGTAATTGTACCTTGAGACTCCAGTCTAACCCCCACCCCCTCAAGTTACCAAAATATATTTTTTGAAGTGTGAGTATGTGTGGGTATGTGTGGGTATGTGTGAGAAAGTAAGTGTACTGTCTACCTAGCACAAGAAGGCAAGCGGTGTCTGAAGAGAGATAGGGGCTTGAACTGCATCTCCTCTTTTAGTGGATCTGTTTACTACGAAATGAGTGCATGAGAGTACATATGAGTCACCCATGCTGCCAATTCTAATGTTCGCTTCAGTAACTGCAGTGATAGGTATTACGAATGGTTGAGTTATGTGACAACACTGTGCATTTTAGATGAACCAATAATCCTGTATCATATACGGACGGTGAGCATTAACATCATGCGGACAGCAAAAGTTATTACGTTACAAATTCCTCTGCCTTGCCTTCTTGTGTATAATTCATAGACGTCGAGTCGTTCTTCACCTCTCGTAGGGAAGTGGATTCGTCCACTTCAGCTGCCATGGTGCGGGCGCTGCGGACCCTTAGCACTCTGACGTTACCAGAGGAACCACGGGCCAAATTGCCGAGTGCCTCCCGTCGGGGAATTGTTCGGATTGGGTTGGACTCGAGGGGGCAGTGTGTTCCCGACACTCACGGGGAATTGGGTACCTCCGGCCTGGCTACGGCCGCCTGGAGGGGGTAGAGGGTTGCCTCATAAGTCCCGGGTACTAGCCAGCAGACGTAGTAGAAGGTGTGATAGATCACCAGGTGGCCCCACCGAGGTTTTCGGTAGTCTTCCCTGCGGGGTTGACGCGCGTAATTGGCGTATCCACTTCCACCCGTCTTGACGTAGTAGTCGATGGGGGGCTTTTTACAATCAAGGTATTGCCCCATGGAAAGAACCCTGGAGTTTTCCATCGCTCCAAGGTAGAAGGAGGCCCGGTCCTTGGTCCTAGGGGTCCAGGACTAATGTGGAGTAGAGCCTCTGGTGTTAAATAAAGTCGTTCTTCACCCTCTCTCCACTGAAGAAGATGTTACTTTGTGATTGACATTTGCTCCTCTGAGTCAGTTAGTGGAGGGCATGCATCTCTAGGACCCACAACCTCAGGTAAACGAACTCTCGGATCAGCAAGAATTGGTTAGTCAGATGATAAGCGTTCCGGAAGTTGCCTGACACGAGTTTTGCCAATCACAAAAAATAATTTCCCTCTTTGTAGGGAACTCTAGCGATGAGAACTGTTATGAACTTTTGGGCATCTCTGTGTCCTGTCTGCTTTCATGATCTGTCTGTGGTTGCTTCAGTTCATCCCTCCCTCATGAGGGGTTGCAGTTACAATGTATCTATGTAGTCCCCATATGTACACAAGGTTTTCCCCTGTGCTACATATATAAAGCATGTAAGTTTAAGTTTTCGTAAGTATTCTTAATCTTGCATTATAAAAGTATAATTATTAAAAACTAAATAAGTTGTGAATTTTCCTGTATAAACAAAGAATATAAGTATAGAAAGAGGAGGAATCCATACATATGCCTTCATTGTTCTAAGCCTTTGTAGTATAGGAGAATGTATGACAAAAGATGTCATCTAAATACTGTTTCAGCCGGTAAGAACACACCCGGCTAGCCCCGTAGCTCAGTTGGTGGAGTACCTGTTTGCTGTGCTAGGGATCGCGAATTCGATTCCCAGCGGTGGGGGTGGGTAGTTTTCTCCGACCAAGATAATTCCTCATCTTCTCCAGAGTTTGGAAGTATGAATGAGAGTGCGAATGTGTGCGTGATCTAATGATTAAAACCCAACACCTTCGGTATGTTCTAAAAGGAGAACGGCCGCCGATATGACCATTGCAGTTAAAGATGGGGTATAAATGGAACAATTAAAAAAAAGCAATACACCCGAAATCTGGTTAAATCCTTAAGTCAATGTCCTGAAGGTAATGGATATGCATTAAATGTGGCCCAAAATGCAATATAGATATTTATGTTGGTACTGTCAAATATCGCCCTTTCTCTTCTATCATCGCTCGATTTGTTCTTTTAGCATAATTCTTAACATTTGACAAATAGTTAACGTCTCTCAAAAAATGGCGGAACTGCCGAAGACACAGCTAGTGGTTCTTACTCTCCTTAGTAAACTATCAAAGGTTGCATTTCGTTAAATTTAAAATACATTACAAAACTATAAATATTATTAATGAATTTATGGAAAAGTAATAAACAAAGGTAACTAGGCCAAAATGGCGAAAAATTAAAATTAGAAAATACCTTCTGCTAATTAAATAACTAAAATGAAATAAGATCATATATATGTATGAATGTTATAAACTGATTAATTATGTTTAAAACCCCTGTGATAAATTTGTAAAAGGGGTAAAGTTATTCCAATGTGTAAGGACTATGATGCCATGAAGCACAAAATTAATATAATTTTGAGTCGAACGAGTACTGAATGCTCCACATATTGCTAGAATTTACCTTGAGCGCCTTTCGTTAGGATCTTCCTAAATTCATCAGCTGTCGTCGACTAATATACTAATATTCATTAGGCTTAGAAAGCATTTTAGGAACATCAGGAACAAAGAAATAGACAAATCGGCGGTAGCGTACCATTTTTGGAAGGAGAATCATGATATAGAACGAGAAATTCACTTATTAAAGTGTCCAAGGCTCAGCTGCATTAACCACGTGGGAAATAATATTTTTAAATAATGATGAAAGAAAATTGTTTAATTTCGACACTACCTTTGAAGAAAACCCGAACTTCAAGTTTATGAAGATACCGACAGAGCCACACCTATCACCTCCAAGGACTTCACCAAACCAACATCCATTAGTCGAAAAGGGCTGATGATGTTAGGAAGATCCTAACGAAACACGTTCTAGGTAAATACTAGCAATAAGTGGAGCATTGACTATTAGTTCGACTCAAAATTATATTAGGCTACAGCTATTTCATTTAGCAATAAAATTAGATTCACAACTTGGTTCCATATGAAACTATAGGTCCAAAGCACACTTTCACTTCGCTTACCTTTATGTATCTTATCACTATTTAAATTATTCGTTTCAATATCCACTCTTACACCTTTAAAACCTTAATGGTTGGTGTTGCTCTGGGGCGACATTACGCTGTATTAAATTTAAAAAGTATTTTAGTGCGTTTTTGTGTTCTGATATTGTGCTGGCCCTTGTCGGTTATACCAGCAAAATTTTGAATCTTTTCAATTGTAAATATTATATTATTTTTACAATTACATATTAGCGTTTTTCTAGTATAGGCAAAATCCAAGCAACTGCAGTTAAATGATACCCTGTCAATATCCAAGTGTGCCATCACCGATTATTTTACTTGGGCCTTCCCCGTCCTTTACCATGGGCACATTTGACTGCAGTTGCCGATATTCGAACCCACGACATTTGGCTTTGATTGGGAGGCCAGCCCATTGTATATTGCTCTAATGACCATGACTACAATAGGCTTAAGCGCAGTGATTTTTTTAACTACTGGTCAGTATGTCATAGTTCTGAAATTCCTTTCCCTTTGGATGCCAAGGCAAAATGATTCTTACTTGAGAAATGTTTAACTATTTAAAAATTGCAATAATTGTAAAATATATTTCAGAAGTAGTTAACTCCACGTTATCTTTGTCATAAATTGTGTGCCTTGATTATATTTGTATACTTTGTGTAGAAATAGTTTGTCCATCTTTAAATTTGACAAGTTATACAAATCTAGGACATCATGGCCTATTCCCTAGGTGTTTGAGAACATCAACATTTTGGAAAACTTTTTGGCAACAAGAGTAGTTAGGATAAGTTCTTCAAAATCTAAGTGGTATATCCATGGAAGACGCTGTACCTAAATATAAAGTTGGATATTTAACCGACTGTGTTTTTGACTTATTACTGTATAAATTCACATAGGCACGCACTCACACAAACACGCACAGAGCTTTTTGTTTTGGATTCGGGCAATCTGAAGATTTATGTTTACGCTGAAATCTCACTATTGAATTAGGATGGAACAGAAACTTCCTGTTTTTTTGTAAGTACATATAAGATAAAGCAGAAATTTCAAAACTCTAGATCTAGTACGCTCTGGACTTGGGCTGCGCCGTGGCCGAGCGTTTAGACCGCTTGACTCTCACCAAGGCGAACACATATGAGATTTGTGATAGACTACATGGCGCGGAGGTGAGTTTTCTCTGGTTTCTCCCACCATCATTTTACCAATTGCTCAAGTATCTTCTTTTCTTTCATTAGTGTTGGCCTCTACTTCTCTTACTCTTATACGGCAATTGGCTGATCACCCATCCTGGATTTTCTATGTGATCGAGAGTCCAGAGTCTCTATTTGAACCCGAGGGATAAGGGCATAAAGGATAGAGGAACAAGACTCTGCTAACACCACGATAGTATTAAAACTTGGAACGTTAAAAAAGAAAACTTCTTGCTGCCACACTTGATTGCCCCAAATGTGATTTAACATGGATATTTATGGCTGTTTTAGCGCCTTATTCATGCGAGGGCTGATCGAAGAGTATCGCATATGATTTTCTGCCATGGTATTGCAGTTGGAATCTTGGAACTTCGCACAGATGTAGTTTGAAGTGTTCACTACAGGAGGTTTATTTTCGTTCACATGCAGCTCTAGCGGAAGAAGCGTGAACTATGCAACAAGAATGGCGCACATGCTACTGTCGTCCACACTTGAAGAGTAGCTAGGTGTAGTTCGATATTTATGGGCCAAAGGGCATAAACCGGATGAAATTTACAAGGAAATGCGTGGTGTGTGTGGGGAGGATTGTTTGGGCCGTAGCAATGTCTTCAGGTGGTGTGCATTCTTCCAAGCGGGCCGTGTGAACTTGACTGATTCCCATATCCTGGGCGGCCTTAACGCCGGTACTCACGAAGGTCATTCAAGCGCGGCTGCAACAAACCCTCTCAGCGCAATCAATACTGCGCCAGGAGCAATTTGGCTTTCGTCAGCAACATTCCACGGTACATCAACTTCTTCGTCTGGTCGACGAAATCATCAAAGGTTTCAACAACAGGCACTTTGTTGTTGCCTTATTCCTCGACCTCACACGCGCCTTCGATTCTGTCTGGCACGAAGGCCTCCTTCACCGCCTAATTCACTATAATTTCCCACCATATATCATCCATCTCATTCACCCCGATCTTCAAAACCTCACCTTCAGCGTCACCAAAGAAGACATTTCTTCCGCCTCCCACCCTATTCATGCAGGAGTCCCCCAAGGGAGTGTCCTTGGCCCCCTGCTCTTCCTCATCTTCATCAACACATTACCCTCCTATCAAGGCTGTACGTTGTACCAGTTTGCTGACGATACTGCCATAACCATCGCATCCACACGACACCAAGTTGCTGTAAATCGACTTCAAATCTATGCAGACAACCTCACAACCTGGTTCAATACCTGGCGCCACACTGTGAACCCAACCAAGTCACAGGCAATCACCTTTACAAGGCGTACGGAGGCTGATGTCACAGAGCTTCGCATTACTAGTGGGTCTGTTCACTGGTCCACCATAGTCAAATATCTTGGAGTCACACTGGACCAGAAGCTCACCTGGAAGGCCCACATCGGCAACGTATACAGCAAGGTTGCACGCAAGATGGCACTTCTCTACCCCTTATGTCACCGAAACTCTGCCATGTAACTTTCTAACAAACTACTTCTCTATAAACAGATCCTCCGTCCTGTTCTCACCTATGCCTGCCCAGTGTGGGCCACTGCTGCAAAAACCCACATGTACCACCTCCAAACCCTTCAAAATCGCTTCCTAAGCATCGCTGTCGATGCTGACTGGTACATCCCTAACATCAATATTCACCGTGACCTTTCCGTTCCACTCCTCACCGACTACATTCTCTCCCTTTCACAAAAATTCTTTGACTCTCTTCCACACAATTTCAACGCCTTCATCCGCGGCCTCGGGGTGTACGATATTGACCCCGGGGAGCGTTATAAGCATCCCAGGCTTCTCCTACATCGACCCTAATATCATCATCCATTGAAAACAAAATATATTCTCATCATCTCTAACTTATTCATCATCTCTCTAATTTCTTCTATTCAACATCTCACTCTAACCAACTCCCCAAAGTAATTAAAGCATAACCTCCCTACCACAATGCCACCGTCTACACCGTCTTTACTTCAAACTTCATCTTTCAACCAGTAAAGGACCTAGTCCTGGAATGGTATCTGTCGGAAGGCCCCACCACCTTTGGTGGGATCCCCTTCCAACGACAATTTCGCTCGTCTCGGTACTCACGATAATTCCAGAGCCATTGAAGCGCCAATTTCGAACGACCGGCGAGCCCAACTGAGAACCTTATCACAACAGTTCAACATTTCCTATGGTGCTGTGGGCAATATTGTTCATGATACGCTGAAATTTCGTGAAGTTAGTGTTCGCTGGTTGAGTAAGAACCTAGCAAACAACCACGAAGTCAGCGAATGATGACAAGGTTGGATCACCAAACGCGGTAAACTGCAGAAGGACATGGCTTTTGGCAAGGAATTGTCACTGGTGACGAGTCGAGTGCGTATCACTACACTGCCGAAGTGGAAACATGTTGGTTCCCCAGTAAAGAAAATATTCAAGGTTACTCAATCTGCTGGGAAAGTTCTGGTCATTGTGTTCTGGGATATGCATGGTGTTTTATTGGTGGACTTTGCTGAACATGGGACCATTGTGAGCGTTTCAGACTACATAAAGACTTTGACAAAGTTACGTCGTATCCTTCGTGACAAACGCCACAACATAAATGCTGACGATGTCAAACTTCTTCATGACAACGCTGGGCCCATGTTGCTGCTTCTGTTCGTGAAAAAATCAACGCATATTGTCCGGATCTTACACCATCGGACTTCTATCTGTTTCGCCCCATGAAGAAATTCCTGGCTGACCAAAGCTTTCTGACAAATGCGGAAGTGTAATCAGCAGTCTGCAGATGGCTATATGCTAAACAAACGGACTTCTATGAACAGGACATAGTGAAAGTGACACCACGATGGGAGAAATGCGTTGACAGAGTTAGTAACTATGTCAAAAACTAGATAAAAGATGTAAGTTCAGTTTTAATTTTTTATTTAACTATTAAACTGTTTTAAACAAAAACTTGTAGTGCGTTACTTTTCGATCCGCCTTCCTATATAATAAAACTGGGACAGCTAAATGTTAAAGATATATTTATAACATTTGACTGCTCATTATACAATAACTTTGCAGGAATGGTTAATGGTTTGACAAGATACTCCCAGTGAATATTTTGCTCTAAAATAATAAATCACAACAACATTTCAGTGATAAAATGCCCCATAGGGTGACACAGGCGATGTAAAAACAACTAAATAGAGGGGTTAACTATTACGGTTTACGACCCTGTGGGATGTACTTGCCCTCGTACATTCATTTTATAGACATGATTGTGATGGTTAATCAGTAACAGGCATAATGACATTACATATCAAAATGCTTTAGTGAAAAGAATTAAATGCAGATAAGGAACGATGAAAATAGACGAACTATTTTTTTTTCGTAGAAATATATTTGGGTCAGTGAGACAGGTAAATGTGAAATGTAAAATGATGCTGGAATGAGCCCAAAGTCCATGACCTTAGAGTTACCAGACATTCATCTTTCAGGATAAGGGAAAATCCCGAAAAGAAACTTATCCAGTAACTCGCCCTGTTCGAGACTCGAACTCACCACGATAAAAAATTAACCCACATCTTCAGTCTACAACAATAGTAACAATGAAAACTG
Organism: Mantis religiosa; assembly: GCA_030765055.1. Taxonomy (NCBI): domain Eukaryota; kingdom Metazoa; phylum Arthropoda; class Insecta; order Mantodea; family Mantidae; genus Mantis; species Mantis religiosa. The sequence goes on along the minus strand of JAUKNK010000522.1, from coordinate 1,063,499 downwards.
ATGACGGTACTAAACACTCTGCTATTCACAAATAATGAAAACAGGTGAACCACTACATCTGTCAATCACACGAAGCAGTAAAGATGTAGTCACCTGTCACTAAAGCCTATTGGACAAGTGCCTTAGCTTCTTTCTGCCTATGAGATTATAGACGAACAGTTACAAATCTATATATGTGGATACATGATAAAGCAACTTGGTATGGTGTACAGGAACGAGTTCTAGAAAACTGGCAGAAACCCACCCACTAAGTATCTTCTAAGAGATCCATCACACTAGGGGTGTAGTAAAATTTTAATTGTCACAGTTTAGAAACGTGATAGAAAGTTTGTGTTAATATGTACTTGTTAGTTTTTCTCTATGTAGTCACGATCCAGATTTACACATTTTTCCCAGCGTTTCTTGACCTTCAGAATACCTTGATTGTAGAAGTCTGCAGAATTCGCTTTAAACCACTCTTCCACTTCATTAATGACGCCATTTGTGTTGTCCAATTGGCGACCACGCAGCAGATTCTTCATTTCCGGGTCACTTGGCGCGAGATCTGGCGAATAAGGTGGATGCTCTAAGCCTCAAAGCCACATTCCCTTGTTTTGTCAACTGCAACTTGAGATGAATGAGCTGGTACATTGTTAGCCAGAAGACTAACACCTTTGGAGAGCACACCGCGTCGTTTCTTAATCAGAGATGCTCGTAACTTGTCCAGAAGGTTGTAGTAGTATCTGCCAGTGATGGTTTGACCCTTGGTAAGATAATCTGTAACGATGACTCCACGACAGTTCCAGAAAACTGAAAGCATGACCTTCCCATCTGACTTTTGCACCTTTGTCCTTTTGGGAGGGGGGAATTGGCATGTTTCCATTCTATACTCATGGTTTTTATCTCCGGATTGTACTGATAGATCCAGGATTCATCCATGGTTACCATACGATCAAAAATCATGTTCATCCGGTTCCAACAGCATGAACATCTGTCTTGAAAGGTCACGCCGTGTTTTCTTTTGGAAAGGGTTTAGCAAACATGTAACCCACCGTGCTGACACCTTAGACATGTGCAGTTCGTCATGAATAACTTTCCAACACTATCATAACTAAGATGTGTCTCATTCATGACCATTTGGATGGCTGCTCGTCTGTCTTCCAGTTTTAAACACTCCACTTTCTTCACTGAGACAGCATCGTCTGTCATTGACGGTCTATCAGCTCTCGGCTCATTTGTCAGGGACATGTGACCAGTTTGAAAACTCCTTTCCCACCTCACAATAGTGGCATACGATAGGCAATTATTTCCATAAACAGCCTTCATCTCATCATGGATTTCCCGGGCAGTTTTACCCTTCAAATGCAGGAACTTGATCACACTACCAGCCTCAATTTTCTCCAACTAAAACCTCAGTCACTTCTAGCGCTCACTGTAAAAATAAAAACAAAAGGACCAAATCACTGAAACAACCAACATTATGTCCCGAGAGATCAATGATGACTGAAAACTTTTCATCACCAACATAAAAACTACCGGGTGATAATTAAAGCCTTATGACACCCCCTTCAACGATATGGCAATGTAGTTAATAGAAATAACAAATAAAGAGACACAAGCACCAACGGTACAATTATAACTTCAGAGTACAATAAAATGTAAGGAACATAATGGTATCTGATATAATACATGAATCTAATGGTGAAACAGAACGAAATAAGGGTAGCATGGTCTTTCTGTTTTGTATGCCACAAAGCAGAACATTTTTGCAAGCTTAGCAGTCTGCAATGAGTTTCCAGCTCCTTCCCTAAGGAGATCATGACCAGCACTAAGTTTTCAAATGAGTCCCAACGTCTCTCGACGTTCCTGTGGAAAGCAAATGAAGCACGAGTGGAAGAATGCTCGATGAAAGACACCTCAAGGGATGTTGCGACCGAATATTTATGGTCCAGCGTTCAGTGCAGCATCTAACGAAGACAGACTGTCGTAAATAAACCTAACTCATCCGCTGCAACTTCCTATTCAATTACTTTCTTTAATAAAATTAACTAAAAATAAGGTCGTTAAACTATTAAGTGTTTTCCTTCATCCATATACATATTCACTTTTTCTGACACATGTCTATAATAGATAACAGCAATTATTATATTATTCTACTTTCTCATCATCGAAATTCCAAAATTGGGCTTTTTGTAACTTTTTGAAGCATCAGTGGATTTTATTGAAATTGTTGTACCAAGAAAAACATTGCATTCCACCTAAAACTTAGTGTTCAAATTTAAATGAAAATATTGTTTTGGGGGCTCTGAATAAAAATTTATTTTTACAAAAATTGTGCATGTGTGTAGGAACAGCATAACTCAAAATGAAAAGTTCAGTCCATCACCAACTTTGTATTTTATTTCGGCATTTTAAAACGATGTTCCACGTAGGATTAAATAAAACATATCCTATCGTCCAGAATGTCCATTACTTGCACATTTTTCGAAGTATTTTATTTCTTCAAAACAGATTATCAATTGTGATTAAACAGCGATTGTTCTAGAAAATCTACATTGTATTACCATCACTTTGTATTCACTCTTGCACAAACTATTCTTAAACAAGCTGAATATCCCTACAATTGTTTTTAATCGAATTAACATTTGCAGATAGGTCTTGTTTTAGAATACATTAGGTAAAGTGATATTAGGATAGTAGGCTTTTCAAGGAGCCAGAATATAGCTTTGAAAAACCATGTTCTTTGTACGGCCAGAGAGAAAACCAGTGGCAATTATCTCTTAGAAAGCCAATGAGCTAATTCCACATGACTCCTTTTAATACTATGTCGCCAGGCATTGTTTGCTGTTGCCGAGTCGTGCGTAGGCGAACGCCGAACATCAAGCCTGCTGGCGTTATCCCAGTGTTGACGTGCGGTCGAGCAAGACCCTAGAACTTCTGAGGAAGGTCGTAGCCAGCCATCAGCAAGACTGGGACGTCAAGGTGCCACTGTTCTTGCTGGCCTACCGCTCGTCAACACACACCACTGGGATGATGGCAGCAAGCTTGATGTTCGACGTTCGCCTACGCACGAGTCGGCTGCAGCAAACAATGTCTGACGACAATAATTTATTTTCGCATAAGTTCCGTAAGCTTATTTACAAAGAAAACTTCCAACACATTAGATCGAATTATTCATCATAGAATTTTGCCAGATTTAGGTATAACTTCTTATTTTAGAAAAATACACTCCATTACATCGTTCATTAATGGAGGAATAAAAAACGATAAGCTTCTTTAGAAGCCTTCCAGGTCAATACTGAGTACTGTTACACCCCAGAAACAACTGAATAACGTTAGCACTTTAACAGACATACTATATGCCCAAGATTTCTTGAGCGTTCGTGTCCCAAGTCCTCATTCGGTAGGTTTCGCCTATTTCCGTAACCACAGACGACAACTCTGAAACAGGAATTGCGCTACACACTGTGACATCTAGTGACTATTATGCTAAGCTTTCACACATATGCCATTTCATTTTGAGCAATTTTGAAGTTAATTATTAGCTAACCAGTTTACAACAAATCTAAAATCAAGACTATGTTGTCAGTATTATGGCTCTCGAAAGGTGACACACTATTTTTCGTCTACCTCCGTATAACTGTGATCTGAATGCAACTGAGCTGGCGTGGGTAAACATAAAGAATGTTTACAACGTACGCAATGTTAACGAGAGCCACAAATCTGCAGAAACTTGCTATAGAAGCAGCGGATTGGGAAGGATACTCTAAGAAGGCCCAAGAGCTGGAAATGCAATATTGGGGAAACGATGGTGAATTAGAAAATGCAATTAATGAAATTATTAACCCATTAGAAGATACAAGCGATGAAAGTGACGCAGTAGACTTGGAAATCGAAGAATCACAAGGCGAGTGAGTGTTTATAGCTGTCATAATATTTTTTAATACTTAAATGTGTTTTATAACAGTAAATATATAAGCATACAGCATATTGGATGGAGTTTAATTGTTCTTTGCTACATCTCATACCTTCGGCGCATATCTTCGCTTATCTTACCGCAATTTGACTGAGTTGTGTTTTTCTAGGTTGACCACACTGCAGAAACAAAAGCGTGTTAGCACCCTTTTCTTCCCCTCTGCCCGCACTACTCCGTAAATCCAGCTCTCAAGATATCTTGCGCATATAGTACATCTTTTGTGTATTAAATTATTGTTTATCTCTATACATTAATCGACTACTCAAAATTGTACAAAATTCCTTCCGAATAGAGAGGACTTCATAGATTATTCTCAGAAAATTACAAACATACATCTCTTTACCATGTGAATAACTCGCCGTTTTTAATACCTCTGCCACAAACATACTAGGTAGGTACCATATATCTAGCATTCCATCTAAAAATTGGATATCGAGAATGCATCGGAAATATTTGTTTTGCTATTGCCTTAACTTAAAGAAAAGCATTATATATGTATATGCACACAGGTATGTACATGTATTTGTGAACAGCATAACTCTAACAGAGTAGTCGTGAAGCTTTAACATTTTTTTTCCGCACTTTAGCGGAGAAGTTGTTGTTCTTTGGAAACCACTGTATGAATGCCCGGTATTAAAGTATGTGATTCCTCTACCAAGCTTAACAACCGTGAGGCAGAATGACGCATAATCCACCTTCCAGCTACATCTTGTCCCAAAGCGATCTGATCATAAGCCCCTCACCTTATGTCCAGACTGTGCTATTAAACTTCAAAAATTCCCTAATAACCTCCTCCCCTTTTGGCAGTAACTCTCAGATCCGCACTACTAGTTTCTTATCTGAGGTCACCACCTCATTTCTATTTCTCTGAAATTTGTACTTTTAAGACCTAAACTCCCTCTGTAAATTTCTAAGACATACTACCTCACATTCCAGGAATTGCAAGCTAGTCTGCCATATCTAATCTGGCAACCTCGGATACTTTCGCCCCTCATTGCGCATTCCGAAGAATTTATACTAATTTACCCAAAAACGAGCGAAATTGTACTCATATCCATTGCCATTATTTGTTCAATTGAAACAAAATTTCTATATGAGCTGTTACGTAAGTTCAAGTTCCCCAAATTAAAACACAATTATTTCAAACAAAATTCTCCAATCTCAAACTACGCTTTATATGGACATGAATTCTATTTTTCTCGTAAATGGCTAAATATTTTACTAAAATATCATATTTTTAAGATTTTTTTCATGACTACTGAAGTGAATATATATTGAATCTACTGAGAATATTTTGTATAACCAGTAAACTGAAATAACAAACCAAATATTACTGTACAAGTATGCAGATCTCATTTAGGCCAAAAATTCCATTCTTTTAGAGTTAATCATTTCCGAGATGTTACTTATTATTGTTTTAAAGTTTCCAGCACTTACTTCTCTCAATAGAGAGGTTGATATTGTTTCATTTGTCGTTCTTGGCTATGAAATCAAACGGGATAATTTCTACAAGAGTAGAGAAAATCATGTGACTATTTACACATCAGATGTTTTTAGTTAGGCTGTTTTCACACAGATGCACATTCTTTCTGTAAGGGTCATTTCTTATTCAAACCTGTGAAATATTGAAATAAATTTTTTAATGAAATACAGTGCTTCCTGCACTCAAAGGTATATCATGACAGTAAATGTCTACTGTAAAGAGACTAAGTGTGAGGGACACCAGTCCACCACCTTTGTGATTTGCCACCTATAGGAGAAAAATATGGAACATTTTAGGACAGCTAACATCACGAGCCGGAAGTACATGCTGCTTACCATTTCGGTGTATCTAGAAGAATCAACTTCCACATAGTTTCATTCAGCTGGTTTGAGGGACTTCGGTTTCCAGAAATATCATTTCCATGACCCAAGAATATCAAACGGACCGCAAAAATCAGCCTTATTCATTTGTGTATGTATTGGTCAGAAGGTCAGATATCAGAGTCTACAGAAAATGTTGACCTGCGAGCAGTGAGCGTCGAGAAGTTTCCAACAGTGTGAGTTAGTGTGTGTAACAGTGGCACAAAGAAACGTTAGCACTTTCCTGTTTAGTGTGTGTATTTTAGAAGTGAAAAATAAGTGTAAGTTAGCGCTGTGCACTTTTGGTAACAAGTAAAGTAAGTTAAGTGCTATTTGGTCAAACTATTGTGATGACTTTTGGTAAAAGTTTCAGATTTATGTTATCCCTAAGTACAATACTCTATACCAAAATAGGAAGCACTTATTCTTCAAGAGCTTTTTGCATGGTTTGTGAATTAGGGAACACAACAGTTACTACCTCATAGCACTGTTTGAGCTTGGACATTTTAAACATAACTTGTCGATGGAGATTTACATTACAAGCTTTGTGAGATAGTACAAACGATGGAACAGTTAAAAACACACATAGCCATTTTAATGAATGACCCTAGGGAATGCGCCATGCGTTTTTAATCTTTGCTTCTGTAAACCAACGAAGTTTATATGGTATTGAAGCTATACCAGGCGGCGCCCTCGGCTAAAACTGATATAGCAAGTGAAAATGTCATAGTGAATACTTTCTCTGTATTTAAGTGCTTTCGTTATTGCTCTTATACATTTTATTTCGTATAGAAAAGACCGTCACAAGTTAAGTTATTTTTATCTGTTTATAGTTGTAGGTTCCTTTCTCTAAAATATATGTAGTTCTCTTTTAAATTATAATAGGCTGTGCTGGGCTAAGTCTTCGCTCTTGTGCAAATTATCCTTTCTTACGATCACTTATTATTTTACCTACTTCAAGATTAACATAAATAGTCTCATTGCACGTCCCTTGCACGTACGAGATTCATGCTAGATATTAAGTAGGCTATGCAATGAATTAAAACTTTTGCATGATGTAGAGAGAGAGGTATGAAGATTGACCAGAGCGAATACCACTTTTTGTTTAAGAAAAGTATAGATATGTCTCAAAAGCAGTGTCCATTTTCAAGAAAAATAATTATTTTAAATGTGTTCTGACAAACAATTAACTAATTCTCAAAGTATAGATTATTAGATTCTATGGTCTTGAACCATCGTTCAGCTAAATTTATTATGCCACGATGGTACCAGTCTCTGGTTTTTGATGCGGTGACACCCACTTGCACTGCTTCAATGTTGTAAAAATTACAAACAACTCCCAGTGAATTACACCTGCAAAATTCCACCAGACACACATTACTTTGAGACCGAACTGATTTTCTTTTTTTTAACGATGACTTTCAAGGTTGGCGGGGATCAAGCCACTGTATCGAGGCATCAGGGTTTGGTAATGTACCCTTTTTCATCACAAATGACAATCCTCCTGACAAATTTATCCTCCATGGGATAACGGATAAGCTAACGACAAATATCCACTCTACGTTCAGCCTGTTGAAGTGTCTGTTCATTAGGTACAGATCTACAGCTTCTATATGATTTTCCAACTGGTAATGTGGCGATTTATGGTATCTTTTGATGCAACACGTTCTTATGAAAACCTACGGATATCTTTCTGAGGAATTTTTCGCAAAACTTGGCATGTATCCTCAGTATTCCATATTTTAGGTCGTTCAGAATGTGGTAAATCTATTGTTGAAACGCTGAAACCATCGTTGTGCCACATGCTCACTAACAACACGTTCTCCTTCCACCTCCATTTGTGATTATTCATTAACAACTGAAGACTGATGTATGCTTGCAGTGCATGCAAAACTAGTTATGGAATCCTGTAAAGAATGATCACAATCTTTTTGACAACATATCTTTACGCATCCTCATAATTTTAATGGTCCTTCTCAAAATAGTCTCCCCTGAATGCGATGCACTTGTCCCAGAGTTTCTGCCAGTCTTCAAAGATATGCTAGAAAACATTTTTTGAGAGATCCTTAAAAATCGCCTCCACAGCCTTCCCACTGTTTCTGATGATGGATAATGCCTCTCACGAAGGCGTTTCTTCAGGTTAGCGAACACAAAAAAAAATCACATGGGGCTCAATACGGACTATAGGGAGGGTGAGGGATGCACTTCACGTTGATCTTTGCAAGATATTAAGCAACAACATTGGCAATATGCGGCCGCGTATTATCGTGGTGCAACATCCAGCCTGCTTCATGGAAATGTGGACTTTTGCGCCTGATATGGACTTGTAATGTTTCCAGGACATCCCTGTCGTTTTTTCGAATTACTGATGTGTGTGTAGGTACAACATGCTGATAAACCATTCCATGTATATCAAAGAATGAGATGATCATATCTTTCCCAACCGAAGCCACCACTTTTGCTTTTTTTTTTTGGCGTTGGTGAGGAGATTTCCACACTGAACTTTGCTGTTTGCTCTCAGAATCAAAATGATGTAGCCAAGTTTCATCAGCAGTGATTACGTTTGAAAGAAACTCCGGATCTTCCTCTAACATCAACTTTAACTGCATGCAGACCTCCATACGAATAACCTTTTGTTCGGGAATCAGCTGTCTTGGAAACAATCGCGCACAAACACGTCTCGTGTGTAATGTTTCTGTCACCAACATGTGAGTGGCACCCACTAAAATGTTCAGTATTTCAGAAAGTGATCTTAAGATAATTCGTCGATCCTCTCTCACAATGGCAGCAGCAGTGTTGATGTTTTCTTCCGTAAGAGCAGGAACTGGGGCACCGGTCCACCTTCCTTTGAAACTGACTGTCTCCCCTCTTTAAACATTTTAAACCACCTTCAAGCTGTGCAGTAGGGAAGAACAGACTCTCCATAGGCCTCCTGTAACATTGTATAGGCCTCAACTGAAAATTTGTTGAGACGAAAGCAGAATTTCAAAGCCGCATATTGTTCCTCGCATGTTACCTCCATTGCAGCGGTGGGTGATACTGAACATGTCTGAACTTGCATGGTTCTCACAGCCGGGAACCAGTAGTATCAGCAGTGAAACTACTACGGCGTTTTTGTTTCACATTAAGCCAACAGAATATAATAAGATTAAATTTTAGTGCGAAGAATTGAAAAAATCGAACCAATAACAAGAAATGTCTGGGAAATGCATGTTATCTACATGTTATGTTATGCTATATATATAATGTGTTTGGCATACATTGTGTGTGTTTCTTTAACGGTATTTGTGCTTTTTGTTGATGTTAGTTATATCTTCCACTTTCCCAGCTATGCAAAAGTTATTCAGAATGATGGGGGCTTCAGATTCCATTTCTAAAACATTGAAAATGCACCTTTCATTCCTGTGAAACTATTTGAGATATGTGAAGTTATAATAAAAATAGTCAGAGGTAGGCGTAACATCATCGTAGATAAGTTGTATATTGATTGTGGTGGGCACTATTTTGAATAAATTTCGTAAACAATTGATTCAACGTTACCTTTGTTAAGTTTAAATGTTTTCACAGAACAATGCAATGTACGTCCTGACATTTCTAGCTTGCAACGTCCCTAGATGATCATTTGTTCCTATACTAAATTGTATTTTCATTCCTCAATGAGCTCCTTAACGTTTATGAACATTCTTTTGAATCATCCTGCACATTGAATTCCTTGTAAATATTTGAGGAGTTACCTATTTTTAATTTTATTTTTGTATATCGAGAGAACCACAAAAATGAATAAAAATTACAGGAAACAGTGGAAATCCTCATATCAAACAAATTTTGGATTGCATAAAGAATATATGGTACTAGGATACTTGTACCATAATGATGCCATAGTTACATCAGCATTTTTTTCCCATGACAAGAATACTAATGGATCAAAACTGTTGAAAATTATAATTTTAGAGCTGTTTATGTAGAAAATTATATACACTCCATTTTGTATATGATAGCAACAGACAAGGAACGTTTACAAAGATCCTTTTGTTCAAATAGAACAACTATTACTGAATATAAACCAAAAATATTGCCAAGTAAACTTAAAGTAATGATGTACTATAGGTACAGTTCAATAAAAGTGAAAATAATAGTGAACATGATTTTCATAGGACAAAAAATTATTATTTAAGAGATTCCTTGGGCAATTAAAAGAATAAAATTTTAACAGAAAGTTAAATTTAATTCAGCATACTGGGAAAAACATCACTGAAACAAACCTGCATAGAAATCATCCTTACTTGTTGTAGTGCTTCACCTGAATATGTTTTTGTACAAGCTGTAATATTAACCCACTAAATAAGCTTAAATATCTTTGGAAGCAATAGAAGTTACATTTCTGACATATAACAGCATAGCCATAAGGATAGGAAATGAAAATATCCACAAGGAATGACTAAATATAGTAATGAAATAGAAAAATATAGAAGAAATGGCGTCATGTTACCAGAACATGAAAGAATATTTTAAAGTCTTATGTATGTGTGTGAACAGTAATAATAAATATATGACAAACACCCAATTTTTATTTACCTTAAGTATATTCCAGTGATATGACATGTAAGTTTTGTTGTGTTTATAAAAATAATTCCAACTGTTTTGACTAAAATGCCATACCTTAAATCCATTTACATAACAATAAAGGTGTATCTTGAATTTCCAAGGAATAGTCTATGAGGTTCTCTTTCCTCAGCATAAATATATAATTTTGAATGAGCAGAGGACTGTAACAAACAAATGAAACATTATCATACAAAAAACGTAGTACAACTAATTGTACACAATCTGTAAAGAAGCAGGTAAAAGAGCTCTTCACAACTCTTTCGAAAAAACCAAACTCATGACAAACTGCAAGCACCTACGTAATTACATTAAAATCTGCAAACAAACGATTGAAATAGTAAAATAGTTCAAATATCTTGGAGAATAGATTAGCTGGAATACTAAGGAAAATAAATCAATGGAATCCACAAAAATGAACTTTTATTTTGTAATTTTACGTCCTCCAACGTTGGACGATGAATGGAATGGATGAAATGATGCACAAATGAGCCCAGGGTCCATAGAGCTTAAAGTTACCCGACATTCATCTTTCAGGATAAGGGAAAACCCCGAAAAAACTTATCCTATAACTCACCCTGACCGAGATTCAAACTCGGGACCTCTTGAACGTGAGGCAGACGTGCTACCATCTACGCTACCGAGGCGGGCAAAAAATGAACTTGAACTAGCTTTTCAACTAACAAATGATACTTATAACACGAAATCACTATCATGGGGAGCCAAAGTTCATTGAACAATGAACAATTAACAATGAATTTCAAGGATCAGATAGAGAAGCTCAAATTAAAACAACGGAAAATACTAAGAAAGATCATAGGACCAATATTTCAAGATAATAAGATAATATACATAAAGAATGGAACTCTGTACAAGAAAATTTAAAAACTCTCAGATACTAAACGAAAAAGGACAAATGTTTATGCCCATCTACTCAGAATGAACTCTAGCAGATTAACTATACAAACCTTTGATTTCTTCCGTAACTGTAAAACAAAACCTAACTGTAGAGTCAACATGAAAAATTCAATGATATGGCCGGGATTTGAAACACGGATCTCCTGGTTTCCATCAAGTCACTCTAACCCATTGAGCTACCATGGCCAGCGTGCCGTCCTGACATTAAATTCTCCATTTGACTCATATATTTCCCCGGTAAACCACTAGGGTCTCTCACATCCGAGATACACCGTTTGTGGCGACTTACTATCGTAAGTACTCTCATTATTTTAGTTAATTGATGGAAATTAATCATTTCTTCACACTAGCCGTTCACCGGGGAAATATATGAGCCAAATGGAGAATCTGATGTTAGGACGGCACGTTAGTCATGGTAGCTCAATGGGTTAGAGCGACTGCATGGAAACCAGGAGATCCGCGGTTCAAATCCCGGCCATGGCATTGAATTTTTCATGTTGACTCTATCAATCAAAAACGTTAGCTTATATACGGCTAGTGTGAAGAAATGATTAATTTCCATCAATTATCTAAAAAACCTAACTAGTTTAAAGAAACTGAAAAAGACTTAACAGAATTAAAAATCAATGAAAATTAATTTTTTATGGGACAACGAAAGTAATAAATAAAAAACTAAAATATGAGATTCAAAGATAAATCTGCATTAAAATACAAACCCATTATATCGGCAGAAGAAAGGGAAAAAGGATAAGAGAGAATGAAGGAAAATTATTGATTCAACGTAACCCAAAGAGGGGGAAACTAAAAGAAGTACACAATTTATTTATATAAATTTGACTGTGCCATCAGCCATTTCAAGATAATAGTAGTTATTTATGTGTTTGTCTTTTTTGACTACTCATTCCTTTTTTTGAAGTGTTGTCAGAAGTCACTTATTTCTCGTGATGTTATAGGATGATCGACCTCTTGACATTTTCATCTCTTCGACTTCCTGGATGCCCTTTAACTCGTACAAAAAAGAGTGAAACTCTATGTGCAATTTTGTATATCCATAACACAAAATAGACAAAAATAAGATTTTGTAATAATAGGAGTCGAAACAAAATCATAGTAAATAATATTGGGCAGAGAAAGTCGTGTAATATAACAAAAAAAATAAATTCATAGCATTTGTCGTAATAGTACACCTTTAAAAGATTTGGAATGCAGTTGCACATGGTGAAGTGATGAACATTGGTGGCAATTTTATCCGGTTGTGTGAAGTAGGCTGACAATTTGTTTAGAGTGCCTCTCCAATGGAATTGTTTCGCGTGGATCTAGAAAACTCAAGGGTAGTACCATACAATCGCTCTCCTTCATGGGTAGCTTCGATTTCGCTAAGTGTTTCGAGGCTTCACCACGTCACACACCATTAGTGGTTATCACCCAGAGCCTGCAATCCTGTAGACGCAGTCCTAGGTATAAAGTTAATATTTCCACTTCTGTACTCTGCCAGAGCACCTTTCTGTATTACAGAACTCTAATAATAGCACATGGAAGTCGTTTTCACTGTTTTATATCATATGTCGTTAATCTTCTGCGACTGTTATTCATACATATTTTACCAAGTTTTGTTGGTAATTTATGCTATTTCTGTATTAGTCTTGCTTATTAATGGTAGCCATTACAGATTCTACCATCGGTTGGAAAACAGACAAATTCACACCAGAGTACCGCAAGCCAACATTTTGCGTAATTTACAGTAATCTTTGTTTCTATCGGCATGGTTGGTTTACACTGTAAGTTAAGCAATTTACTTATTAACGCAGTTGCTTCGCGAAGGTACCTTTAAATGTTCATAATACTTATAACTGGGCCTAAAAACGCTTATATCTACAACATAACTGACTAAACGATGGAGCGGAATTATTTACGATCAAATTATTGATCACCATTTCTTTCTTCCGAGAGTGAATGCAAAGATTTATCCATAGTTTCTCTGAAAAGTTGTATTGTGTACTCGTAATTGATGGTATACCTCTGGAACTTATACAATGTATGTGGGTTTTATAGGATGGTGTGCCAGCTAATTTCATTGGGAGGATTCCTATAAGGACGTAAAGAGAAGATCTTAACCTTTGTCTTATTAGTTTGAGGGAAATTCGCCAGTTAGAGAACCAGTGAGCTAGTCGATCCTAGGGCAGTTTGCAGTTCGTGAATGGCATGACGGATATCGCAGTGAGAATAAAAGAGAGCAGTATTGGATAGTATGTGACCTTTTGAGTGACAAACATCCACATAGATGAGTGATTAATTAAATGGTTTGCACGACCTACTGACTTAAATCCAATGAATTTATTCAGCTGGAGCTCCTGTATCATATATTGACCTCTATGGGAGCGTATTCGCACTGAGTTTGACCAAATACGAAACGTTTCAGGTATTTGCAACAAAGAATGCGGTAGAATGTAAGGCAACGTTATAGTGTGCATTGAAACAGCAGGAAGTCACTTCGATAAATTACTGTAACCTTAAATTTTGTCTTCTATCTCAGAAATATATGATTTTCAAAACCACTCTGTATCAACTTATTTGGCTATTTGGATATTGGTTGGCTTCACTAAAATATCTGTTACTTAACAACGAAGATATGCATGTATATTTAATATTTACATTCAGATTTTTATTTTTGACCTTGCTAACCTCATTTTCTGCTTTTGAGTTGCATTACATATTCACATAATTTGGTGATAGAATAAATAACCTGTCAGAATGGTTTAGAAGTTTTCAAATGACCACAGTAGATGACATATAGAACTTCTTGGTGCTATATTTAGTCAACAAGTTAACCACTTTGAAAGAGATATATTAGATAATCGAGAAAAGCAATCCTCTTAGCTGTTATTCTTTAGAAATATCGTTTGAATGATTACTAATATTAGATTAACATGACATTTGCTCTCTTAGTACAATTATTTATTGTGTAATCTAATTGCATTGATTATAACGAAACAAAGCTTGAAGATATATTGGTATTGGTAGATGTACACTAGATTGAGTAAATGTAGGTACACTTTAATAAAATATGAAGTAATATGCTGTTCATATTTATCCCTTAATTACATTAGTATTTATTAATAACGTCATGTTAAAAACAAACATTCCGAAAGTCCGTTAGAAATTAACGACCAGAAGTATTTTGTTAATATATTTTCGTAAAGACGCAACGTATGTGGCATTACAAATGTTATATATTATGAACAATTCCTGCAATTTAGCTTTTGTCATGATTATAGGATCCAATATTATCGAATACCTACTGACATTTCATAGAAGTTTGTAGCCAATTTATAACATTAGCGAAGGGCTCTTTTACCTTTTAAAATATAAAATCGACTCAAAACTTAACTATAAAATGACTGCCAAAGTTGAACACTAATACCACCTTAGCATTAACTATTGGTTCTTCCTCATTAGAGATGTTGAAAGGTTTCCTTGACCTATCTCAGTTTTCGGGAAGGAAAACAAAATCAGGTCTGTAAACCTTCAAACGATCAGCGACGGTAGCGCCTCCAACACAAACTAAAGCAAAATGAGATACGAGACAAAAGAAGGTGGGAAACTAACCTAGCGCTGGAGTGTAGAACAAAGAATTAATAGCATAATAAATCGTTCTTTAATTAAAAGGCTGGTATGAATAGTTGGACGAAATAAATTCTGTTTTTATTAATTAAAATTCAATTTAGATTTTAAGTAAAATGTGTTAAATATTATTAAGAAACAAGAGCACGCAATAATAGTAAATCACGAACGTAAATACAATAGATTTATAAAATAATACTTAACATTCGATCACTCTTGCTGTAGTCTATATTTGACAATTTAACGCATTTTACTACAATTCTTGATTAACCTTACATGAAAATTGATCATATAAGTTGTGACTGCTCTGAAATACGTGTCAACCAAAGAAACGGCAAGTTTTACTTTTAAACCATGTTTTAATGGGAGTGTATTTATTTCTATAAAAATATTCTATCATTGTAACCGGATGTGTCCATGTGTCTCGCCATTGTGTACTGATCCTTTCGGCAAACATGGATACTGAAATTCTGCAAAGCGAGAATCCGTTGTGACTGCTTTTTCAAACAGAAGTTTTTAAAGCCCGTGGGATTTGCGCGTTTGTTTCAATGGCATGGCCGCATCAAATTATGACGTTCTCCCGCATTCCATAACTGTTTAACCTCTTCCTGACATTAGAAATAATGTTAGAGAAATTTAACCTTCACAATAAAATACGAAACCAAACTGATTTTTCTTTTCTTCTGTTTCATTCACATTTCTGTATTATTTATCTATAGTAAGGAGAGAAAGTTATATATTATACCCAAAAGTTAGACATTTTCCTGAAAAACACGTTATGAGATAGTCTGAATCAAAGAAAATCTCTTAAAAAGTTCCTGTATATGAACGTTTATGTCTGTCTGCAAGTACCAAAATTAATAAAACAAAAATTGATTTAATTTCAACTTAATATTCAGTTCTCCTAGGGTGAGATACCTCAAACTACACAAACATAGAAAATTAATAAAACAAAAATCGATTTAATTTCAACTTAATATTCAGTTCTCCTAGGGTGAGATACCTCAAACTACACAAACATAGAAAGGGTCTTTACTTTTGATTTCCTCAGAAATGGTTTTAGCTTTTTTCTATTAAACTACTATACGTTTAAGTATTTGCATCACTAATAAACTCTTCATTTTTACTTTTATGAAAATATGAAGTCCTCCTTAAATTAAATAATTTTGTACGGTTTGTAAAACTAAGAGTTAAACAGAATCTTACTACAAAACTAGGATGGAACACGTTTTGACAAAGTGGTTTTGTGAGGTTAGTATTTGTTTTGAACTTTCCATGAGATTACGTTATAAAAATTAGAGGAAATAGTTTGAAGTAGTAAGTCACTTTTAGTTTTTACTCCCCTCTTTATTACTCTAGCAATTGCTTTAACCAACCCAGCCTTCTTATATTACCCACAAGGAAAAGTTCAATAAATGTTTGCCTCGATTAAAAAAATAGATAAAATAATAAGATTTTATAATAGCTTGTACAATATTAAGTAGAGGAAATCGTGTGTAAACGACACTTCAATTTTTTATTTTTCCTCAGCTTTTAAGCTTATGCACTTTTTGAAAGTCTAATTGAAATGTACAAAATTGAAATTTGATGAAATTAACCGAATTGTTAAACAATGCTTGCCACTAATATGAACAATAGTTTATGTTAAAATCGAGGTCTGAAAGTGTGTGTCTTACTTATTCAGTGGGAATTTTTATGATTAAGGAAATATGCCTTAAGAAGTATCTGGAAAAAATACTTATGTAAATTGCCTGCTGCAAATGTAAATGAATTTTAATGTGATACCAAATCTGAAAATGAAATATCTCAGCTCCTGTTTTAAAATCGTTGCTTGACAAAGATGTGCATAGATGATGGTGTTACATCAGCTTTAACACCAATTCTAGGAATGGTTCATGAATGAATTACATCCTCAGGTCAAATATATTTATAAGGCGCTACACTTATAACTAATTTACTTTGCAATTCCATATTTAGTGGTTGATTTAGTTCAATGAGTATGAGATGGTTTTGCAGTAGATAATACAACCCTAAAGCGAATTTTACATTCCATTTTGTATTACCTTTTATTATTATCTAGAAAAGTTAGATAGAATGTATATTTAAACGGCTGAACTGATTTTTCATTACAATTATTCTTGTGACGTTAGTAAGTCAAAACGTGTATTTTGATTGCAAAACAAGTGCATCCAAGAGGTGAAAATCTTTGTATTATCACATTTGTTGCAGTATGGAAAACATGGTTATATTACTGGTTTTCAAAACATCATATTTCATCCAAGCTAAACCTCAAAGAGAAAAGGAAGTGACGACGATCGAGAGGCTGTGGGAGTTGGTAAGAGAAGGACACTGTTTTCTAGAAAAACGTCAGCAGTGCTTCGAAGGCTCCCTCTTCCACATCAACACGGTCAAAGTCAACAGCCTCCTACAGTTCATCTTCGACGAAGTCAAGAGAAGCATATTTATAATATGTAATCAAACTGTAAATACCCCACGATGTATCTGTGGGTTGAAACTAGATACAATAAATTAAAAAAAGAACACAGAAGGCAAGAGGGGGTAAAGAAATCGTGAGAGCGGTGGATATAAATTTCCCTATTTATCTCAAATAGAAAATGATGGTTCGGGGTTTTGCTAATGCTGATTGTCTACGAAACCAAAACTGTGTTCGCTTCATTTTTGTTACACAAATTTAGTAACTCCTACGCTCTACAATGGTATGGCCATCCTTAATCCCACTTGCCACACTGTCAGGTAACCTCAACTGTCCTTTTCGTGTTTGTTGTTTGCAAACACACAAGTTTTCCTCTATCCCTGTTTTAGTACACTGCTGTTTGCAAATACAGAGAAATACAAATTGTTCGCAAATACAAGAATTATTTGAATAATTAGGGAAAAGGGGGCTCTTTCATATGTTGAAGCATACTACAAGGACGCTGCAAGATATTTTAAGTTTAATAAATAATTTATGCTATTATCCACCAACGCAAAGTAAGTCCCTGAGAGGAATGTACCACCCAGTGCCACCCTTACACAGTGGGATAAGGACATTCTGTACACTAAAACCGAAAAGATTTATTCACAAAAGTAGAAGCCGTCAGAAAGTTTTTGAATTTTCTGTAACTGAACTGACACGGGTTGTCATAAACCTGTCCTGGGACGGTGTGGGAACCTTCTCCAACCCCCGTGAGTCTCAGCCCCCGAAGGCTTTCTTTGCTGTGGTAAACTTTACATAGTATTTATTTCTTTAATTTGATAAGAATTATCAACTTAAATTTTAGTATCAAACTTTAATTGTGTAAACAATAATAAGTAAAGCACTTGATTTTGTTTCGCCACATACCTTGTCATTTAATAAATAGGCATTTCTAGCTTTTGAGATCTAAGAAACAGATTACGCCACTGGTCCAATACAGGTTAGCAACGTTACGTCATTATAATCCTCCACAGCTCTCCTTCCTGAATTTGACACGTGGCTTACCCTACTTTTGCTGTGAAGATCTTGGACCCAATGAGATGAGATTACTTGGCATATAGGCTTCACTTTTAGCAGTCCCCGGCTTCAAATCCCGTTTGTAATTACATTCTTCAGTCAGCATGAGAATGCCTGTTTAGGGAAGAATTGGCAAGATATAGAATACTGCAATAGATCAAATAATTATAAATGTAATAGACATAGGTGGCTTTACACCTCTTGATGCGTATCAAGATAAATATTAGTAGTTGGCAAGACGTTTGTTAGTCATACTGGCAGCATTTTCTTTGTGCATTTGTAAAACGTACTGGTTGTGGCCTTTGAAGCCAGGTGGAGCACGTCTGCCTCGTATTCAAGAGATCCCAGATTCAAGAGATCTCGATTATAGTAAGTTATTCGATTAAGGTTTATTCTGGGGTTTACTCTTTTCTGAAAGATAAACGTATTCTGTGGATCCTGGGCTAATTGAAGCATCATTTCAGTCGTAATTTCATTCATTGTCCTACATGACTCAACATTAGACTACGTAAATTAAAAAATATCTTTATATATCTCATTCGATGTGTCATCTTCAATGTTTCAACGAACTCCATTTAATAAACACCTATAGTTGTAGTAGGCATTAGTTTATTTATAAATTGTAGTGAAATGATAATTCTTAACAAAGAAATTTCAGAAAATACAGTCTTGAATATTAGAATCTTGCGTAACTTATTCTATTTACCCAAAATTAATGTTTAACGCGTAAACATATTTTATAAGCGCTCACTTTCTTCTCGGGCAGCCAGCCAGCTGAAAAGATGACTAGATATCAACGTTTCGGGAGTGTACATCTTTCCCATCATCAGGATTTATAAAAAGTTATAACCACAAATGAAATACCGAGACCTTTGTCTATCTCGGACTCCAGCCAATTAAAACAAGAATTACAGCACCTGAGACTCACATTTCATCAAAAGGGCTACTCCGAATATGACGTTGAAGCCTCGATCACCAAAGCTAGGAAAGGGAAACCTGTAATACAGCAAGCGTCAGATAAGCCTACCGCTACAACCTGCATCCCATTTACTGGCAATCTATCCGGCAGAATCAGCAGAATTCTCGCCAAATACAACATCCGGACCATCCACAAGCCATCTCCGAAGATTAAACATCTGTTGAGACTAGTGAAAGACAAACTGGACTTCAGAGTTCCGGGAGTTTACCGCACTACCTGTGAATGTGGGACACCGTATATAGGACAAACCGGAAGGCCATCGCTACTATAATAATCGAACATGAACGGAGCATTCGTTTAATGCAATCTGAGAAGTCTGGGCTGGCAAAGCATTGTTTCGATAACGACCATAGAGCCAAATTTCGGGAGATGACCATCTTGGCAAAATGCAACAGTTACTGGGAGCGGAGAATTATGGAGGCTTTGGCTCCTCCGAGAGGAGCATGCTTAATCGTGATGCTGGATTTCAGTTCAGCTCCTCTTGGAAACCGGCCTTAAAAATGGAAATCCGTCGAATTAAGAAGCAAAGATGAATACGCTTGATAATCAAGTTAAGTAGTTACGCTTCTTTGACACAATTTTCTATACTCACGCCATCTCCTGACCTGGCATTTAATTTACTGGAAACAGTCTTTTGTCCAGTAATGTGAATTGTGATAGTGTTTTGTCTTTGTTTATAGTTGTGTCATATCCAGTATTTCATTTGTGGTTATAACATTTTATAAGTATCCTGATGATGGGAGAGATGCACACTCCTGAAACGTTTACATCTAATGATATTTTCACCTGGCTGGCTGCCCGAGAAGAAAGTGAGAGCATTCGTCACCAGGAAAACTTCAGGTCTTATTATATTTTATATGTTTTCACTATATTCCTAAGAAATTCGAGGATCACTAGAACCTCTAGGGCACAAAATAAGTGATTCTATGCTCAAATTGAAGTAGGAAAAACAACGATGTTACATGATCTCTGTGCCTCTTTCTAATTTCTTCTCTGCGAAGAAATAATAGACTTTCGTCCTTCAAATGTTATTTTCTCCTCTCTGGGGGATACATAGCCTTGTAAATGCATGGCTGTTTTAAGATTAAATTATTTTGATAGCATAGTTCTTTCCGAATCTTTGTTGCCTGCCTCTATTGGTCGAGCCGACCCATAGGGGATAAGATTTCTGAGGCTGCGATGAAAAAAAGGGCTGAGAGTATTTGAAGAACGGTTTGTGCAAACACAGTGGCTTTTTCCCTCGTTTCCTTCTAACAGTGACAGGAGATACTCTCGTGTGTCACATATTTCTCTGTTTACTGTTTTATAATTTATTGTTAAAAATGTCATACTAATTGAGATAGGCGTCTGTAAAAATTATATTTTTAGATATTTCCTTCTAGGTACAAAAACAAAAGGGGAATGCAGTAGGCTGGTTGTTATACGATGGTTTCTGTAATTCTACTCTGCATGTCCAGGCATAAAAGTAACCAGATATTGTGCACTAAAATAAGTTTTTCTACTCAACTATTCTTATAAACCCTTATTCTTCTATCTACTTTATGTTAAACGAGATAAATATTAGCTGTTTGAAAATTTTGTTGCAGTTCCAAGAAGAATGTGAAAATAAATCACGTTTTAAGCGACCATTAAGTGTTTAAAGAGCTAGTGGCTATGTGATGGCGATAATAAAATATTTATTGAACACAATGTGTGTACACATAGGTTAATATAGTCTTAGCTATAATGATCATCATGTACGATCGTCTTTTGCATAGATATAAGTGAGTGATGACGATGAAGCTCCGTGCTCTTTGCCTGGCTGAGAAATGCTTAAATTGTTTTTATTTACGGATGATATATAACTGCTAAGTTTCAGTGTGAAAGGTAGATTAATTTTGCTCAGGAATTTTAATTTGAGGTTTCTCTAGGACACGGGACCACCAATTTTACTTCCCTTCCGAAGAAAGCTATGCTAAGCGCTTTTACACCCGAAAAATAAACCGCCCTCTGCCCGTTTTGAACCCACGACCTCGGCAACCAGTGAGTAGCAAGCTGCCCCAATACCACGGAGGTCAATGGTTTTAAAAAGACGAATGACTTCCCATTTAATAAATATTTAAGTAATTGAATTCCCAAACAAATTAAGTGGAATATCTTAACAAAATGAATGTCTTTTATTTGACATAAGTTGTGTATTATTTTAAGAGGTATTCATTTTTGTACAGTAAGATTTCGTTTAGTCTAGCTATGTAAAGCACGTCCACACTGAACAGGACTAAAGGTTACTCCAGAAAATTTAAAATATACATTACAATGGGCTTAAAACGCCTCAAATATATTTTATAAAAAATTAATCAGACTTTACGAAAAATTTGGCATATTATACATAATCTGGGATAGGATATTTTCTTTAACAAAAAATCCCGTAGGGGAGGGTGTCCGTCCCGTTCAGCTGCCGTGGTGCGGGCGCTGCGGACTTCTAGCACTCGTGGTATATCTGATGTTACTAGAGGAACCTAGGGCCGAACATTCGAGCCCCTCCCTGATAGGGAGTTGTTTGGATTGGGTTGGACTCGAGGGGCAGTGGTTCCTGATAACCGTGGGAGATCGGGTACGTCTCCGGACGGGGTTGAGGGAAGCCATATTCCCGCATAGCTAGTAGAAGGCATGTTAGATCACCAGGCGGCCCCACCAAGGTCTAATCAGTAGCCTTCCCATTTTTGTGTTGGCGCGCGTAAGTGGCGTATCCACTTCCATTCCGTCTTGAGTCCACAGGACCAAATGGGGGACATATTAGTCTCTAGGTCTTGCCCTATGGAAATCCCCACGGAAACGCCGGACGCCCTTTTGGGAACAGCTCGGTAACTCCCTGGTCGAAGGAGGCCCGGGTTCTTAGTCCTAAGGGTCTAGGACTAATGGAAGTAAAACCTCTGGCATTAACTTTAAAAGTATTCATTTTGCACATCTGTAAGTTGCTGAATTTAAATAGCATGTGTTGTTTTTAATTATTCAGAAAATTCAAAAGGGAAAAATGATGTAAGTAACGTATTTGATATAAATCGAGTGTTTAATGAAACCTACCTTTGTTTGTCTACCAAGTGGGATGGCTCAGTTGGTTTCATCTGTGATCCACGTTCAGGAGGTTCAGGTTGGATTCCCGTGGCCGATCTACTTGACCCACTGGTTTTGTCTGGGGTTTCCCCAGTCGCCAGGTGAATTCTGGGTAGGTTAATTACACCCCCGACTTTCCTGACCCTTCATTTCATTTCTATTGTCATTTCATATCATCTCTCATCTGGTTGTATATTTCAGGGTAGAAGTGTCGGCGGGTGTCTCGGCGGTGCATGGAGGTCTCTCTAGGAGGTCTACGGACCACGGTGGGTGGGATGTAAAAAAATGGTAAATAGTAGGGACCCTGTCGTCTGCACTCTCGTGGCTCCTTTGGTCAGCCCTCTGTTGCCTCTCGCCTCATTCTTCCTCCCGGGAATGTCCCACTTCGAGCATAGGTATAATAGATCAAGATTGGTCGCAGTGCAGAATCCCCTGCAGAATCCAATCCAATGCAAGATTTGATCTACTTAATTTTCCGCAAACGTCATTCAAAATGAAGAAGATTTCAGAGTGTATTTCCCGAAAATTCAGGTTAGTTATGCATTTCTTACACATGTGATATATTAATAAAATTATTGCTCATTTTTAAAGAAATTAACATTCTCCAACATTTTTAGTTTTTATGAATAGATGACATGTGTTAAAGATTACTCACTTAGATTATGAAGTTGAAATCCTCCGGAACGTGCTTTCGACCGCCAATATCTGCTCATCATTAACGAGTGGTGCAGCACCACTCACATAAAAATCTAAGTGAGTAATTTCTAACACAAAATGTCATCTACTCATAAAAAACTAAAAACTGATGCCTCACTTTAAACTTTTTGTTTGTATTTAGAATTCTCTAACATGTTTCTGTAAATGCAGTTTGCAGTTCTTGAGGTTATGCTGTTCATAGTCTCACACCTACACAAACGTATATGAATCTACATAAATATGTTTATTTGTAACGAAAACTTCACTTATCTTTTGGATCTGATGTAAAATTTCAATGAAATTTCACAATTTAATGAAATATTACATCAGTTTCGAAAGATAAGTGAATCTTTTGTTACAAATAGTTATATTTATGTAATATTTGTTGCTTCACCGTTAATAGCTTCATTTCTTACGTAACCTATGAATCATTTTGTAACTGGTTTCTCTTTTTTTTTTTTTTTTTCCTTGGAGCCTAAGGAAACAATTCCTTGAAAACACATTTCTCGACATTGAATTTTTGGGTGAAACACAATAGCTTAGTCCCTTCTTTAGAGAAAGTAAAAAGGGTTATCGAAATAATAGTTAAGAACAGCGTGTGCAAACAACGTTTACACAAAAGCAACCGTAATGGTCAAACAATTCGCTATACTGGGATAATAGGTAGCAAGAAATTCATTTTAATTTTATAACGGCTTCCATTGTCAGATCTGCGTTGCTTTTCCTCATGGGATTACGGATTTGGCGACTCGAAGAACTCGAAATCGATATTAACTTAATTCTTCGCATTTTTGTTAACGTCTCTTGGCACTGAATTCCAAAATAAAGGAATTTCAAATAAGGTAGTAGTAATGTAAGACTTGAAGCCTTCACGGCAAACATTACTAATCAAGGCTTCGCGGGTGATCAGCCGTGTCAAATTAATAAATGTCGAGCTTTCGATCATTGTAATCTCTATGGCCTTCTTCAGGATCTGATGAAATTGCTGACAACCCCCTAACCTTAGCAGAGCCTAAATAACACCCTAGCGGAACCACTGTAATTTATGCCCAGACACTAACAACTGCATGCCTTGACACCTAGCGATCCATGCAGGGCCTCGGCAATGACAGGCTCGCATCCTTTGGATGCCAGCAACCATAACCGTTACTAACCGGGGTGCTTCCGCGGAACCCGAACACACCTAGAATGACGACTAACAATAATTTTCCCCGCATGCTGCACGCTTAGCATCACTAACTGCATGTGCCTAGGGAGACGATGTAGCTCCGGAGGATGATCGTCACCGGGGGTGGCGGGTGTGGGGCCGTCCCTTTTAAATTGAAAAAAAAAGCCGTTTCATCAGATCCTGAAGAAGGTCATGGAGTTTACAATGGCCGAAAGCTCGACATTTATTAATTTGACAAGGCTGATCACCCGCGAAGCCTTGATTAGTAAGGTAGTAGTAAATATTAGGCGAAGCATTTCTATCAAATGGAAGTAAAAATCTTTTGTGACTTTAAAACAGGCTATTCTTTATCTTGTGAGACTCTCTGAATATTAATAATTAATTTGTGAAATTTAAGAAAAATTAGCATTAAATCAAAGCTACAGAGTGTCTCATTGACCTGCACATTCTTTTAAATGCTGTTTTCACTAACGAAATGAGACAGAAATACAACACTTGTTTATGGTTCACAAAACATTGAAATCTGTTCATAAACAATATGGTGAAACAATTATCGTTCGATAAACGTAAGCGGGTGCTGAAATGCTGAGATTCAACCACGTTAGAGAGTTGACATTATACACTCCACCAATAAAATTTACAATAGTAACTTTGCTGACTTTAGAATGGCCCAAGGGCATTAAAAGGCCGGCGTGGAAGAAAGGGAATTTCCACTGACGAGAGTGTTGAAGCAGTCATTCTGGCTTTTGCTTAAACAATGCGATTATTAGGTGCGTATTGTGCTAGGAGACATTTTGCAGTTAAGGATATAATGGATACAGAACTCAAAACGAAATTTTATTTCTGTCTCATTTCCTAGCTGAGAAATAGTACTTCAAAGAATGTATACATAATTTCAAGGCTATATGCATTATCGATCCAGTGGAGTAGCGTAGCCTTCTTTACTCCATCTTTAGTCATATCGGACGTGAATGAAGTGGGTAAAAAGGCTGAAATTAGGCAAGGGTTCATAGAGCTAGAGTTACCCCACATTCATCTTTCAGGATAAGGAAAAACCTCGAAAGAAAACCTCATTCAGTAACCCACACTGACCGAGTTTCGAGCACGGAACCTCGTTGTGAGGCAGACATGTTACGAGGCTGATGTCTACTACTTTAAGATCATATAAATTGGATTTGTTATCTATCGACTCCTTTCTCAGGAGTGAAAACAATCGTAAACAGGTGTTTCATTATTATTAGATGAATCTGAGTCCTGCAAAACTGATATAGGTTTCTGGAATCCCTATTTATCGCTTTCTCTTTCAGCTTCCTCTCTATATCACATACATTTTCCAAATCCCTGTGATTCTGTACCAGCTTTACCTAATCCTGTTGTGAGGACTGTTGGCTGTTTCCTCAAGTTGAATGTACGAGGGCTGTTCAATAAAGAAAGATCACATTTTTTTCTACTTTTTTGACAACGTACCTTTACTCATCCTCATAATTTTGATGGTCCTTTACAAAATAGTCTCTTCTGGATGGGATGCACTTGTCCCAGCGTTTCTGCCAGACTTCAAAGACATGCTGGAGACCATTTTTCAGAGATCCTTCAAAATCGCCACCATAGCCTTCACCACTGCTTCTGATGATGAATAATGCCTCCCACGAAGGCGTTTCTTCAAGTTAGGGAATAGAAAAAAGTCACATGGGGCTAAATCCGGACTATAGGGAGGGTGAGGGATGCACTTCACGTTGATTTTTGCAAGATATTCAGCAACTACATTGTCAATATGCGGCCGCGCATTAACATGGTGCAGCATCCAGCCTGCTTCACGGAAATGTGGTCTTTTACGCGTGTATGGACTTACAATGTTTTCAGGACAACCCTGCAGTATTTTCCAATTACTGATGTGTGTGCACGTACAACATGCTGATAAACTATTCCACGAATATCAAAGAATGAGATGACCATAACTTTCCCAGCAGAAGCAACCACTTTTACTTTTGGGGGGATTGGTGATGAAGGAGATTTCCACACTGAGCTTTACTGTTTGCTCTCAGGATCAAAATGATGTACCAAGTTTCATCAGCAGTGATTTCGTTTGAAACAAACTCCGGATCTTCCTCTAACATCAACTTTAACTGCATGTTACCTCCATTGAACTGGTAGGTGATACTGAACATGTCTGAACTTTCCTGGTTCTCACTGGCGGGAAACAGGAGTACCAACAATGAAACTACTGCGACGTGTTTGTTTCACATTAAGCTAACAGAATATAATAAGATTGAATTTTAGTGCGAAAAATTATGATCCTAAAAATTATGATCATTATTATTGAACAGCTCTCGTAATAGTTAAAAAATTATAATAGTAATAGTTAACTGCAGAAATTGAGAAATTGGGATGGCATGTCTTACCTCACCCCCCCCCCCCCATACAGCCCTGACTTGGCACCATCAGACTTCCATCTGTTCGGGCCACTAAAGGTAGCTCATCGTAGGATTCATTTTGAAGATGAGGAGGCTGTGAAAACGTCCGTGTGCCAATGGCCGTGTGTTTTACCACAATGGAATACGTGCCCTAGTTAAAAGGTGGACCAAATCTGTGGAAAAGAACGGAGATTATATTGAATAGTGACAAATTAATCGTCAATGTTGTAGTTTTCAAGCTATGTAAATTGGATTCAATTTTTTTGGAAATTAAAGGAGAGAAAAATAGAGGCATTACTTTTTTACCCTCCCTCGTATTTATGTGCAATATCTTATAAGTGTTGCTTCTTAGACACATAATGATCAAATATTAAAATAGGTGCAGCTTCAGAGCTACATTTTGGATAAGATGATTGTTATCAAGACCGGTCACAGATTTATGTCAATTCAGAGACTCGAAAGAGGAGCTTATTTAGCGTGTTTTTCCAAACACAACGCAACAGCACATAAACCATAATTGGCTGAGAGAATGAGAAATATTGGCGGAATAAAATACAGATGTCAGTAATCTCAATGCGACCATACAGAATTTTCTTCCTGGGCAGTTGCTTTCGTACAAACCAGGATGACGTAGTCAACTATCCCACAGAGTTTTTAAATTCATTAGTATTGCCTGGACTCCCACCTCACAATTTAAAATTAAAAGTAAGATCATTTGGGATCATGCTGCGTAGCTTTAACAAAACACGACTCTGCAATAGAAGGAGACTAACTGTGATAAGCTAATGAATAACGTCATGGAGGCAACAATGATTGTAGCAATTGCAGAGTAATATGTTTACTGGATACGGCCTATAAAATATTTGCTAAAATAATAACAAAAGGTTGCAGAATATAGCTGAATGTCTTCTCTCGAAGAACAAAGTGAATTTAGAAGAGGCAGATCCTGTGCAGATAACATTGTTATTGTTAAACAACTAATTGAAAAACATAGGGAGTTTAATAAAGAAACGCATATGGCGTTTGTTGACTTTGAAAAAGCCTTCGATAGGGTAAACCGATGCAAAATGTGGCAAATTTTGGAAGAACGATGATACCCACAACAATTAGTAAAAATGATACAATGCTTCTACTTCCAAACAAAAATAAATGTGAGGAACAATGGTAACATTTCTAAACAAATTCTTACTAATCAGGGTGTTAGACAACGGTGTACTTTATCACCTACACTTTTTAGTATTTATATTGACGACCTAGTGTGCAAATGGAAGCAGCTAGTGAATGTAGGTTTTAAATTTCAAATAAAAACTTCTTAAATATTTTATTGTTTGCTGACGACTTAGTTATTGTACAAAATAGCGAGTCTGCCCTGCAAGCAATATAATATGAAAATTTCTTTTATAAAATCAAAGGTAATGGCATTCATTGGGAAAGAGCGAGCTAGAACAAAAATAGTTATAAATAACCGTTGCGTTGAACAGGAAAGCCATTTTAACTACTTGGGAAGTGATGTTAGTTATGACAAGGAATATGATGTCTACAATAAAATATGCAAATTTCAAAGAGTGTGTGGAACAATAAATAGAACATTTAGAAACAAAATACGTAAAGAAACAAAATTAAAGTTCTACAAAGTTATGGCTGTACCTATACTGACATACGGAAGTGAGACTTGGACGTTAACTAAAAAGCAACAGAGTAAAGACAGGTTTCAAAATGAAATTCTTGAGAAGTGTGAAAGGATGCACGAAGAGGGACTTAATAAGAAATGACATCTTTAGTATGAATGATAGGTTAGAAGATCTCAAACAAAAATGGAAGGAATATGTTGAAAAGAATGCCAGATAATAGACTTACAAAAACAAATATTACAGTATCATCCTAAAGGTAGGAGATCGGTGGGCAGACCCAGGAAACGATGGCTGGAGGACTTCGAAAGCGGAACAGGGACTTGATTGTCTATGCCATGAAGTGAAGAAGAAGAAGAAGAAGAAGAGAGAAGAAGAAGAAGAAGAAGAAGAAGAAGAAGAAGAAGAAGAAGAGAGAAGAAGAAGAAGAAGAAGAAGAAGAAGAAGAAGAAGAAGAAGAAGAAGAAGAAGAAGAAGAAGAAGAAGAAGAAGAAGAAGAAGAAGAAGAAGAAGAAGAAGAAGAAGAAGAAGAAGAAGAAGAAGAAAGAAGAAGAAGAAGAAGAAGAAGAAGAAGAAGAAGAAGAAGAAGAAGAAGAAGAAGAAGAGAGAAGAAGAAGAAGAAGAAGAAGAAGAAGAAGAAGAAGAAGAAGAAGAAGAAGAAGAAGAAGAAGAAGAAGAAGAAGAAGAAGAAGAAGAAGAAGAAGAAGAAGAAGAAGAAGAAGAAGAAGAAGAAGAAGAAGAAGAAGAAGAAGAAGAAGAAGAAGAAGAAGAAGAAGAAGAAGAAGAAGAAAAGAAGAAGAGAAGAAGAAGAAGAAGAAGAAGAAGAAGAAGAAGAAGAAGAAGAAGAAGAAGAAGAGAAGAAGAAGAAGAAGAAGAAGAAGAAGAAGAAAGAAGAAGAAGAAGAAGAAGAAGAAGAAGAAGAAGAAGAAGAAGAAGAAGAAGAAGAAGAAGAAGAAGAAGAAGAAGAAAGAGAAGAAGAAGAAGAAGAAGAAGAAGAAGAAGAAGAAGAAGAAGAAGAAAGAAGAAGAAGAAGAAGAAGAAGAAGAAGAAGAAGAAGAAGAAGAAGAAGAGGCAACAATCTTCAACGGAAGGTAAAAAGGAGAGGTTAAATAGATTCTGCGTATTCCGATGATTCCGACGGATTTACCGTTTAAGTTTAAGCGTCTATAATTTCCCCTGCGTTTGACCTTTGCGATAACCATAAATTGCAGGGGCAGTTATTGGAAGTTTGCGGAATCAAGTTGGAGCTTCCGTTTCTCTCATGGACCACAGTCTTTATATACTTACGCATGTAAAAAAATTGTTTATGAGAAAGCTTTAAATTGATTAACTTAATTGCAGCTTTGTTGTATTTAAACTTCACCCCTAATTGCAGAATAAATAACTAATCCAAATTTGTTTTATTTATTCAGACAACTTTTATCGACTGTTCGAAGTTCGCCGACTCAGCTAGTAATTTATAAAAATCGACTTTCAAGTTACCGTACTGTATTTTTCTTATTCTTACAACGCAATGTGCAAATATGTTACGAAAAGTTGCCTTAAGGCACAGTTTGGGAAGTATAAAAATGAGTGATATTTAATAACTTAGTTTAATAATCAACCACAGAATATTGCTATAGAATTTATAAAATTAAATACATTTTTCAGTTTAAAAAATTTATATTCACGCTTAATATAATTATTCAAATGGAGTGACAGCTTCCTATTTCAGTATTTAAGATTTTCCCAAACATACTGAGTTTGAAATAAGACCTGAAGCAAGCCAGTGAAAAGACGATTAGATATCGATGTTTCCGGAGTGTGCATCTCTCCCATCGTCAGGATATTTATTAAATGTTTTAACCACAAATGAATCACTGATTATAAAAAAAATATTGTCACCCAATTATCGGAAGGCACGACCAACTGACGGCTGAGTGAGTGACGGGAAGCATTCGACCACGCCAACCCATTTATCTTGTAGCGCTAACGAGGGGATGGTTAGAATAACATCACTAGCCATCTCTTTCCCCTCTCCCTGCCGTCTGGAACAGTCGGGATGATTCACTGTACCGCGAGACTTCCAGAAACAGCGATCTCCCTATATAAGGCCTGCAGTGGGTGAGTCAAGTTCAGTTCTTGGCGAGCAGCTGGAGGAGCGCCGTGCTAGTGAACGGACTGGAAGACTGTGTACGCGTATCATAAGAGTTGTACGTAATTTCTCTGTTACTGTAAATTCTCCAAATGACTCATTATATTTCCCTGTAGACCACATAGGGTTCTCGTATTTGAGGCACCACTTGTGGCGACTTACTTTGTGAGTACTTAATTACTAGGATTTTTATCGCTGATTATTTTTAATGTAAATTTATATTGAGGAATTAATTGGTGCAGCTTCCACTGAAGATGGTCGGAAGCAAAGACCGAAAAGCGCTTCTGGAGGAAATGATGAATATCTGCCTAGTCTGAGTGAGTAATCTTAAAAAATTAAGCATGCCAGCTACTCATTATTTATATCTATGGCTGTTATTAAATCAGTTCTCTGCCAATTTAGACTTCTCAGGTTGCATTAAACGAATGCTCCGTTCATGTTCGTTTATTCTGGTAGCAATGGTCCTTTCGGTTTGTCGTATATACGGTGTCCCACATTCACAGGTAATGCGATACACTCCTGGAACTTGGAAGTCCAGCTTGTCTAGAAAATGGAAATCCGTTGACTTAAGAAGCACAGATCAATACAGCTTGATACTCAAGTTAAGTAGTTACGTTTCTCTGACCCAGTTAATTTTCTATACTCACGCCATCTCCTGACCTGGCATTTAATTTAATGAGAATTATGATAGTGTTTTGTCTGTGTTCTTATTCTGCTATATCCAGTGATTCATTTGTGGTTATAACATTAAAACATATCCTGATAATGGGAGAGATGCACACTCCTGAAACGTCTATTTCTAATCGTCTTTTCACCTGGCTTGCTTCCCGAGAAGCACTTGAGCATATTGACTTTGAGTTTAGACATTTTAATCAATTTTATTTAACCTTTAAACTTAATATTTTTTTCAGGAAAATGATAAAAAAAACTAGAGCCCTGTTTGTATAAATAGTATTAAAAATTTATTTTTATTCCCCCAAAGCAACTTTTCTAGATTATTTAACATTTTATTTCCAGCAAAGCTGTGAAACAGATGAACCAAATATTGGAGAGTTCCCTTGATTGGTTTTACAGCAACATGCACAAAAATATTCATTTAAATTCCTTCTATTGTTCCTAAAGAACATGTTTAGAAAAATATACATTGTGCGAAATGGGCTATAAAACGCAGACTTCAAATTTTGAGTACAGTTTCAACTACCTAAAGTGTGGTGCAGCGTCTTGTCTTTTAAATAATTACTCTGAATTAAAACATATATTTAAATACACAGTGCTTATTTTTATCTATAATTTTACCACGCAAAATTTGACGTCATCAACAGCATCGCTGATGGAGCGAGTTTATATACGATTCCCTTAGCGGCTTGTGATCGTATTTGATGTGCTGACAGCAGCTTTGAGGTCTCCCTCTACCGGCAGGTAAATATACCATTTGGGAGATGGGTCTACCCGCGTAATATAAAGGTGCGTAATTTCGTCTGGTGCGGAGATACGATACCGTTTTTAAAAAGACTACAATATAAAGCTAATTATGTAGCCATAAAAATAAACCATTAAGAATATACGAAATGATAAGCCAATGAACACTTATTTCATAATGAACATCTGTTTTTCTTTTATAGTGGACATGTATGCATATTGTAAACCTGTCACATAAAATAGAAATATTTCAATTTGATCTCGATTCTTTTCTATCACCCACAGTTTCCTCACAATGTAACTTCATTAAAAACCAGAAAATTAGCAGAACATGTCCTAGAAATGAAACAAGAATTAGTTTTACTCTATGTACAAAGCTTTTATCCAAGTTAAACAAGAAAATATTTCCAGTACATAGTCTTATGTGTCCATTTTTTTATATTTACTTTCTCTCTTCCATTTAAATATTGTATTGCGAGAAGGTATGCTTGATGCCTTTCTGTCATAACATTATTTACTGCTTCTAGATTGGGGCCAGTCGCTTTATAGAGTCCAGTGTCTCCTTTTGCGAGTAACTGATCCTGTATGTTGGAAATGTTTGATGCATCTATTGGTTTTATCAGACATAAGGATAACAACATTAATAGACATTTTAATTAAGCGTGAGAATGACAAAACGTTTATATCATATACTGATAAAACGTAAGATGTTTGTGTTGCAAACAAAAGTATGTCAATTTGACGTTAACTGGACACTTTTGACAACATAACGCTACGTTAATTGTCTGAATGTTGGATAGCGTTGCATAAACTCTTCTGGCAGCGGTTTAAATTATATTTATATGTCGGACCAATTTTAATGCCGGTACGAAAGTAGCGTTCAACCATGAAGACGCAGTGGTCTGTGTTCATATCCAGGGGAAGCTGATTGTGAAAGGGTAGAGCTAGACTGAAAAATTCAATGCCATAGCCGGGATTTGAACCACGGATGTTCTGGTTTCCCCTCCAGCCGCTCTAACCATTTGAGCTATTATGACCAACATGCCAACATGACATTAAATTCTCCAACTGACTCGGTTTCTCCCGTTGGAGTTCTCATAAATACATGAGACAAGTACCTTAATGGCGACTTACTATGCTGTAAGTACTTTAAGGCCCGGGCTTTATAGTTCGGACCACTATTAGGTACAATTAATGGAAATTAATTTCCTAATTTCCGTAAATTTAATTTAATTTCCTTTAATTTCCAAAGCTGATTGTATTATCAGCCAAGCACACTGACAGCGCTGTAATTTGCTTACTCTTCCGCAAAAATTACCGATTTTCCTCTGTAGAGGGCGCTATGATTTCAAGATAAACTCACCAGTCAACTATGACGTCATCGGAGGGTGGGAAATAACGAATAAAATTGAAAACCGTTTAGTTCTTTCACTAAAATACTCCTAAATGTTTGGTGCATCCAGTTGCATATTTTTAAATCGTTGTTTGAACTATATAACAAGGAGATAGGAGAGTACGTATTCATAAAAATACGTCATTCATTTGATTTTAGTTTTAAAAAAAGAGTCTATGTTACTTATAAAATGTGTTATATGTTATTTTAATAATCTACTACATTTATATAAATTTGTTTTTCAGCTTCTGCTGTTAAATTCACTCTTGGTGGCAATATACAGGTGCGTTAACAAATAACAGAGTGGCTTTACTAAATCGTCTAGTGGGACCACGCCACTGCTCCGAAGGAGAAGCAAGGGGTGTGGGCATGCGCAGCACGCTTCAAGCCCTAACGCGTGTTTTGGTACCTCGGCTGAAACTCGCCAACGGACGTTTCGCCCCGTTGCCACCCGAAGTCAACAACAGTCGACATCCCGCCATGCGGCCCGAGAAGAACAAGTTGAATAACGCACCACGCAGCACAAAACATCGAGGCACCCACGGGGACAAAAAAACAACGAACTGAGTAGGTAAGTGCGCCATGTAAATAAACCTAGTACTTCCCTCTTCGTGTGGTTTTTTAAAATGCTAATGAGCAGTCTGAAAGAAACCCGTGTGAGTGAAAGCTTAAATTCTTTCGTGTTTAATGTAGGGTAGTTTTGAAACTGTTAGTAAACTGCAGGTTTTCTCAACTCCTTGTGTTCAGGATAAAACATCTGAATAACAGTGTTTTTTATCAGGTGATGCCATTGTAGTAGTAGACAGTCGCGTATATACTTTTTTTTCAGTAAGCAATTTGAAAGTGTGCTACCCATGTGCTCTGATAAACAAAACAACGGGCTTTTAACGTCGATTTTGAAGTTTTAATGTTTTACTCTCTTGAAGACAATTAAATTATACACTTTAGGATATATAAATATCTTAAACACCATTTATAAATGTATTAAAGTATCAGTTTAACACCGATTTATTGTATATCTTAACCAAAAATTCAGCATATTTCGTATTTTGAACAGCATGATGCAAATTAATTTATCTACAAACTGTGAAACCACATATTTCTAAGGTAATTTCAAAGAATAGGAAGTTTAAAACATTACGTATTAAAATCAAATTTTGTGGTAAAATGTGCATACATGTGCCTTGAATAGATTTCGAAGAAGTGCAGTTCAAGACGGAATTTTGAACTTTCACATGTAGTCAAATAAACTTGAACTCACGTCTTTAAAAATGGTAGTAAAATCCAGTCTTAAATTAGATATATGTGTGTAAACCTGTCCGTAATACAATTTTATGGAAACATAAAGTCATGTATTTTATTGTTTATGTTAATCTATCGATATCATCGCATCTGAACAAAAATAACATTATTT
The DNA here is from genome assembly GCA_030765055.1 of Mantis religiosa. Classification (NCBI taxonomy): domain Eukaryota; kingdom Metazoa; phylum Arthropoda; class Insecta; order Mantodea; family Mantidae; genus Mantis; species Mantis religiosa. The sequence goes on along the minus strand of JAUKNK010000522.1, from coordinate 1,028,733 downwards.
TGAAAAACTTAAATGGGGTAAGGGATGTCAACAGTGGAAGACATTCTTCAGAATTGCCTTCTACCCAAACAGCAAATCTATTAGGCACAGGGCTACCCAAACCAGTTGTGCTACAGAAAATGTTCGGACAGAAAGATACAAACTGAATCTGTTTACAAAATGCTTTCTTTTAGTTCCTTTAAATATTGATTTAACAGAAAACGTAAACATATTAGAAAAAAAGAACAAGTGAGTGTTAAGAAAGAAATTTTATTATGGAAATAGATATAGTTTTAATTTAATGAATTTTATCTAAATGTGTTATTTTCAAGGTAACATTCTTATGCATTCATACTGAGTTAAAGAATACACAATTAAATGTAATCTGTTGGCAGAAATATCATCTATTTGACTCTAGCATGTATGTATTTTTCCTACCTTTTGAAATTGTGTGATATCCAAATTAAGTAGAAAGGATAAACGAGGTGCAGATCACAAGGATTTCAAATCATTTATTTTGCATTTTGCTTTTTATTAAATTTACTCCAATTTCTTTTTAAAATTGTTGCCCTTAAAATGTATTTTACTTGAATTTCATAGAGAAAATGTTTTCTATCATTGTAACTTGAATATTTTGATCACCAAGGAAACAATTTTAAAGAAAAGATTTATCAATGATTTCTTAGCACTTAAGTCAGTAATTTAAACTCAATTAATTTTTTTCTGTGTACAATCAATGAATTTTTTCCTACTACTAATGTGGCACCTAAAACGTTCCAAACTTACGTCACTGTATGTGAAATGCGTTATTTGTACTGCAGAATAGCAATGCACGATTTTAGGGTTAGTTAAATATCGATTTTTTTTCTAATTTCCAATTTTCTAATTTCGTGTTACATTGCAATACTCCTGCTTATGGCCACCTTAAAAGTATAAAGAAATACAATACCATTTTATACCTAAAAATTGATCTTTTCCATACACACTACATTCATTTCTGAATAACTTCTATAAACTTTCAGATAAAAGCTTATTTTAATTTCTATTTCATATTAATTGAAACAGACTTTTCAAAAAGAAATAGAGGAATCGGAATCGATAGTCAAAGGTTTAAAGGCGTGACGCTATTTCCCGTATTACTGCGAGAAATAACAGAGTAGCAGGAGTACTTTAAAAGAATGATAAAGTAATTCAAGAATTCAAAGCAACAGTAAGATGTACATTGGAAATAGGGGGTTGATGAAACAATTCCCTTAAACTGTATTAAATTTTTTGTGCATTGTTGTGTTTCAGATTTTATATAAAATTATGCAACATTCCTGATAAATGAAGATAACTTCACGGATAATTAAAATACATATTTTATTTTGTCTTAAATGCATGTTATTTTAATTAAAATTGGTATAGCATATTCTAGAATATTAAAGTTATTGATAATTATTTGTGTGAAGGTTAATTGAGTAAATTTCCTTCCAAATATGCTATTCACATCACAACCCACACAAACACACACACACACACACACACACACACACACACACACACACACACACACACACACACACACACACAACAAACAAACAAACTGCAAAGAAGCAGAAATATAAAAAATATAGGCGCATGCACGTTCTTTGAAAATTCCTTTCTTTAAATTCTAGTAACAACAAACAAGTATCTCCAGTATGCATTTTATTTGGGGGTGAGGGTAATATGATAGTTCCTAATGCTTTCTACTTAGTAGGTGCGTAATGCAGAAGTATTGCATAAGGTAGCCTCATTAAACCCCGCCACTATCACAACTTAATCCGGGTAGCTTCTAATTTTTAAGTTTGGTGGGCCTTTGCTTCTCTCTCTTTAAGTAACGTTCTTCAGCCGGTTACGTCATATCTAACGATGAATGAAATAGGTGAAATGATGTTCAAATGAGCCCAGGGTCCATAGAGGTTACAATTACTTGACAGTCCTCTTTTAGGATAATCCCGGAAAAACCTTATGCAGATAAATCACCCTGGCCGAGTTTTCACTTTAGGACCCCTTGAAAGGGAGACACGCTACCACCATGCTATAGAGGCGGGCGTTTTACTCCTTTAACGCCAGTTTTCTCCCATTCACATTCCTGAGTAATTTCTTTGTTACTAAAGGCTTCCTGCAAACGACCCGTTCTTCAATTGCAACAAAAATTACTGGAAGTACTTACAAATATATACTAATCAAATTATGGTTACATTTTTGCATGTAACGTCTTGTTTGATAGCCCGCCTCGGTAGCCAAGACGTGTCTGCCTCACTTTCAAGAGGTCCCGAGTTCGAATCTCGGTCAGGGTGTGTTACCTGGATAAGGTTTTTCCGGGGTTTTCCTTTATCGAGATAGACAAATGTCAGATAACTTTAAGCTCAATGGACCCCGGACTCATTTAAGCATCATTTCACCCACTTCATTCATCGTCCGATATGACCTGACGTTGGGGGACGTAAATTACAAAAAAAAAAAAAAAAAAAAAAAAAAAAAAAGTTTTGAAAGGGTAGATCCACACTGAAAAATTCAATTCCATAGTGATCAACGTGAAAACACGCGTCAGTTGGAGAACGTAATGTCATGCTGGCACGTTGGTTACTGTAGCTCAATGGTTCAGAGCAGCTGGACGGAGACCAGAAGATCTCTGGTTCAAATCCCGGCTATGACATTGAATTTTTCAATCTGGCTCTAACATTTCATAGTGCGTCCTACACACGGCTAGTGTGAAAGAACAATTAATTTCCACAAAGATTTTTGTTTGATAACATTCGTTATAATTTTGAATAGATATTAAAAATTCGACGTTTCATAAAAATTTAAAACTTAGCTAATATCTAATAACCTATCTTTGTATAGCCACTTTGCCTGAGCAGAAAACACCAAGTTTTACCTCAAGATTCTAAAAATCACTTTAATATATTAATATATCATAGTACACAATTATCCTCTTAAAATTTAATAATTGTAGAGACTTTAAATCTGATATGTATCTTAATGAAACTAAAGCAGAAACGCAGTAAAAATTTCAAAAACGTTGAAAACATTTAGAAATGTTACAAACCGCTGTCTTAAAGCTGTAAAGGGACCTTTCAAGATACACTAAATCCTGTGCTTCTAATATATCATTTTAATCAGTCACTGAAAGGTGATGCTGGTGGAGATCCACGATCTGGAAAACATTGGTGAAGAATTGGATTCTGTATGAAGTCTTTTAAATAGAGTAATATCCATTTACTATAAAGCAAATACAGTTCAAGAAAAATGAATTTACGTGATGCTTATAGTATTTAATTCCCATTTATCTGTCATGCTTGTATCCTGAAAACCTAGCTAAAATAGTTATTCAAAGTTTAGAAAACTCCAAAAATTTCCCCTTAATGAAGTATTCAATTTGAGTTAGTATAAACTGACCGATATTTGAACTCTGGACCTCTTGAACGTGAACGTGTCTGCCTCACGTTCAAGAGGTCCCGAGTTCGAATCTCGGTCAGGATGAATTACCTGGATAAAGTTTTTTTCCGGTTTTTTCCCTTGTCCTTAAAGACGAATGTCGGATAGCTGTAAGCTCCATGGACCCCGGACACATTTGAGCAGCATCATTTCACTCACCTCATATGACTTAGCGTTGGAGGACGTAAAATTACCAAGAAAAGTTGCTATAAACTTACTGCATTAAACCAATTACCTGATAGGTATCTATTACATGTTTGAAAAAAAATATTTTATGTAACAAGTGCTGGTATAACAGCAAAAGTTACAATTTTATATAAAGTCAGATTTTCTCAATTTCTTTTCATTAAACAGAAATACTATAATGGCGTGTGTCCCGTTTCCACTGGACGTTTTAACTATGGGAAGGATTGTACAATATTTTTATCTGATGTTCATTTGGTAATTTTGGAGACAAAAAATATTTGCTTTACATAAACAATTTTGTGTATTTCCAAAATTATTAACTCTAAAGTGCACCCTTGGTTGTAAGACTTTAATAGCCAAAAACACTAACGTGATTTTGCTAGGTTTTAAGGAGACATTGCGGTGATTACATGTGCCTTTGTTATCCTTTGGTGTATTCTTGATTAAAGTGAAGAGGAAGTGCAAATGGTCGATAAAGAAAATGAGAGATGGGGAAAGCGGTTTGAAAAATGAATGGAAGAGCTTTTTGTAATTTTAGAAGGAGAGCGAAGTGTGAGCTTAAATAAAACCTGTGAAGATAACGATCGATGAAGTTACCTCAATCATTAAATTTCTTTGGAGGAGAAGCTTTGGAAAGGAATATCTTCTAGTAATTTTAAATTGTACGGAAACTCTATATCCTTTACTTATCTGTGCAGTAAAACTATTCCTATAGCTAGAAAATAACGCATCTTATTGTTTCGACACTTGAAACTTCACATATCATCGGTTTGCATTTAATTGAAGATAGAATAAGTGTTTCCGAAAATACTTCTACTGGATTACCTGCCAACCAATGGCGTTTATCAATATGCTATCACGGTGAACATCATTTCTCGTATTTACAAAATCCCCCTCTTTGTTTTTATACATGTTAATCAAAGGCTATTACATCCAAACTGTTGCAGAAACTTGTGATGTCGAAGCACTATAAAGAGTTGACGCAGTCCCTGTGAACAAGGAACACTGAAACGACATATAACTGATATCAGAAAGACATTGACATAAACAAAGGAATAAGTGATATATACCATATAACGTGAGCATGTATTTGAGAGACGGGCACAGTGACAAACCACTCTGCGAAGGTCAGTAAACTCCCTTTGCATTCCCTGTAAGCAAACAACTCTACTCTATTGTCTGCCTTGCCCTAAACGCAAACTTGGTGCCAGCTAGTCGCAAACCGACCCATTGTTACAAGCCCATGCGTGCTTCTGACAACAGGCTTTGAGATTTTGATCAACGCCCAGAACGCATGCTTACGCATAAAATTTAGCAAGCGGGCCCTTAGAGAAAGCGATTTTGATATTAGGTCCAAAATTGGAAAACTTGAACACTGATCGTAAGTGGGGATAGATACCAGCCAATGGAAAACTAATATTAGTTCACGTGATTTTTCAAACTCCAAAAAAATGCCTAGAGTGGGGGAAATTCAAAGTAATGGCAGAAAGTAGGTTTTTCTTGTAAGAAGTCTTCGGTTCTGTGATCTACATCAGACGGACGCATATTCGGCGTCGTATAACTAATCCGCTTCCACGCCATGCACCAAGACAACGTACAATATTTAACAGTCGTTCCAGTGAGTATTAGTGTAAAGGTTAATCTATAGGGAATGCGATATATATATACGTCCAGAAAGTCAGCTCTGTTTGGTAATAAAATTAAATTGGATACAAATACAAAAAAATTAATTATTGCACAAAATTCTACAACTCTTAAACTATTTTCCACATAACTGCCGAAATTTTGCAGCCATTTGTCATAGTGAGGCACATGTTTTTGTATACCTTCTTCATAGAAGTTTGCTGCCTGTGTCTTCAATCAGTTGGAAACATTTTCTTTCAGCTCTTCGTCATTCTTGAAGGGTTGACCACCAAGGAAGTATTTGAGATGCAAAAAAGATGAAATCGCTAAGAGTGAGGTCAGGGCTGTACGGGGGATGGTCAAACACGTCCCAGCCAAATTCAAGTAGGATGTTTTTAGTCGCATTTGCAGTATGTGGTCGTGCATTGTCGTGAAGAAACACAACACCTTTTGACAGCCGATAAATTTCAATTGGTTTCACTTTCCTAGCATTCAGAAAACAAATCACAGATCTGATTTCACAAGCGGCGGGATTTTCAATCAACGCCAACATTGTAAACAAGCACAGCAAAGCGTACGTGGCTGACAGCAATCTCCCAATGGCGCACGTTTCTTCTCTTTGATACAGAGCGTCTACCGCGCATGTGCGGAACTGCGATCACAGCGCTGCAGCGGAGATAAATTGAAACAGAACTTACTTTTTGGACGCCCCTTTTATATATATAATTTAACTACGCCGCGCTATTGTTTCTACATATCACATCACAATACTGACGCGGGATACAGTGACGCTGAATACAGCAATCACGCGGACGACAGCCTCACGGTGGCGAGCAAAGGAGTCTAAGGACAACAGTAAACTTTCATCTACCAAATTCGAGGTATCTTCTTTATTCAACCCACAACTATTCAGGACGCACCCACCCCTGAGGCTCAGATGAGATTACTCATTAGGAAGCTACATCACAAGTGACCTCGAACTGGTTCCTCTACCCCTATCCTTAATTTCCGCACGCCCCCAATCCTTAATTGTGAGGCGTTGAGCACAAGGGAGAGCTCAACGTGGTTTGCTACGGGCCGGACCGCCTCAGAGACTTCAATAGTTTATAAAATTTTGGAAACAATATTATAACGTATCTTTGAGGCCAAAGAACAACATTACATTTATTTGTACAACTTTAACGAGGTCAGATTTATTAGTTCACTGACAGTAGCAAAGAAACCACCAGTTAGTACAAACGATCCAAATATGTATCGCTTACGAGCACATAGATATACATCTGTAATAGCATCAGCCATTTATCATCATCAACCTTCAAGATAGACCGGATAGGCCTGTTTCGGCTTATAAGGTATCTTCCCAGCGTCTCCGTGGTCTTCCATCTAATACCAACTGGTTTATACTGCAAGGCCTGTTTAGTGAGTCTTTCTTCTGGCATTCGAGAGAGATGATCTTGCCACTTCAGTTTCTACTCCCTGAGTTTGTCATTTAAAATAAATAATTTTAGTTGTTCTCTTATATTTTCAATTTTAATGTGATCTTTAAGACTACAGCCAGCTACATAACTCAAAAATTTCATTTCAGCAGTTTCAATTATTCTTTTAACAGTTCTGTTCAAAGTCCCGGTCTCGACTCCATAAGATATAACAGGCGCTGCCATAGTTTTATAAAACTTTAATATTGTATCTCTTCTTGTTTTGTTTTTCAATGTTCGTTTTATAGTGCCATGTATGTTTTAAAATTGATAGATCGTTTGTTTTAAATCTCTGTCACATTCATAGGAAACTCACATCCTAAGTAAATTAAATATTTAACTTGTTCTAGTATTTTGTTTTTGAGGAGCATTTTGGACCGTGTTGGGTATTTACCAATAAAAGCCATCACTTTTGTTTTATCTGCTGAAATTATAACATTATACTTTCACATTGTCTGGTCCAGTTGGTACAAAGCTATTTGTAATCTGTCTTCAGTATCTGCCAGAATGACCTGATCATCTGCAAACAGGACTCTATTTAGGATTGTACGACCTAACTTAAAATCTGCTTTCAACTGAACTTGCCATTGGGCAACTGCTGCAAAGAGTTGGTGATATTAAGCAGCCCTGACTTACACCTAGGTTGATAGTTTCTGTCCTAACACCATTATCCATGCTAATACAAGTCCCTTCGTACATTTTCTTTATCATTAATATTAAATGTTAAGGAATTCAGTTTTCAGCTTTTGTCGTATAACTTTGTCAAATGCTTCTACGTAATCAACAAATAATATATAGATCTCTAAATTAAATTCTCTTCTCATTTGTATTATTTGTTTTATTGTTAAGACGCAATCAGCACAGGATCTGCCTTGCCTGAATCCGTGTTGTTCATTATCCAGTAGTGATTCAGTTTATTATTTTTTTATTTTGCTAAAGTTTTTGCTAATATTTTATAGCTTGTATTTAAGAGAGTGATTCCTCTATAATTTTTACATTCATTTCTCTCTACTTTTTTAAAATATTGGCTTTATTACAGCCATTTTCCATTCTTCTGGTATCTGTAGCCTGGACCAACAAACGTTTAAAAAAATTAGTAGTCGTATTTTAAATTTTTTTCATGCACACGTTATCAATTCCACATTAATTCCATCTTTTCCTGGTGTTTTATGATGTTTAAATGACGTTTTTCAGCTATTTATTGATATATGAAGATCACTAACTAAATTATTAAAAACATTTCCGTGTGTAAGTTGGATGATAGTAAAAGATAAATACAAATTAGCTAGATTTGACGGAACAATTCTAACCTGGATTCCTTTATTAGAATCTTAGCTCTCTGCTACTACATCTGTAATTAAGGAAGGGTGGACTATGTAAACTAAGCAGTGATTAGCGTTAATAGTCGTCATTGGGAAGTGGCATCCCTTTATATCTATAATCACATACTTCTGTCAATTCATTTAGAATTCTGTTCAAAAAGTACCAGAACTTCGTCCATAAAGTTCCTCTACTCTTAACTTTCAGTTATTGTGCATGGTCTCCTTTGAAATACTCTCTTCCACAATTGATACACCGCTCTCAACGCCGTTTCCACCTTCAGAAGTAATCTTGATAAAGCTTCTTCCGGAGTGCTCGAAGCTCCGTCTACGAATTTGTATTTCTCTCGTCTATCGTTGCAAATCTTCGTCCATTCAACGGAGTTTCTACTTTGGAAATAAAAAAGGCCTGCAGGCCAGGTTTGGGGTATAAGGACTGTGAGGCAGCACATTGATTGCATTTTTTGTGCTATAGCCACGCACCAACAGGGATGAATGTGTGGGTGGGTTATTGGGATGAAAGCGCCATAAATTTTCTAGCCATATTTCAGGCCGTTTCCTTATCACATTTTCTTGGAGATATCGCAACATATTCCGATAGTACCTTCGATTAACAAATTGTCCCTGTGACACGAAATTTCAAGGAAACTGACAGCATGATTTTGACATTTGACGAGCTGTTTTGGTCTAGGAGAACCTTTGCCAACCCCTTGTAAGGATTTAATCTTTATAATTAGGGTTTCTACGCAAGGAATTTGGTACCGAAACCTGTGATTAATTCACCTAAGCCTCAATTGTGGTATCCCCGGGAGGAACGATGACGCGCAAAGAGACAGAAGGCGGACGTCTCAAGGAGTCACGACAGATCTGGGGGCATGGTCCATACTATTTTTCCAGTTGGATACTACCCCAGCAGGTCTGCACAGCTGGTCTCCCACCCGCCGTGGTCCGGAAACAGCTGGCCCTGAAACCGAAGGAGGAAATTCTGGACAATGCCATAGCCCGGATTTGAACACAGATCTCCTGATCTCCGTCCGGTTGCTGTAACCATTAAGCTTCCCGTAGGGGAGTGCTCCCGTAGGGGAGGGGATCCATCCCCTTAAGCTACCGTGGTGTGGGCGCTGCGGACCCTTAGCACTCGTGGTACCTCTGACGTTACTATAGGAACCTCGGGCCGAACATCTGAGCCCCTCCTTAAGGAGTTGTTCGGATTGGGATGGTCTCGAGGGGGCAGTGGTTTCCGATACCTGTGGGAATCGGGTACGTCTCCGAACGGGGTTGAAGGAAGCCATTAATTCTCCCGGGTACTAGCCTGCAAAGCTAGTAGAAGGTGTGCTAGATCGCCAGGCGGCCCCACCGAGGTCATATCGGTAGCCTTCACCTTTGGTGTTGGCGCGCGTATGTGGCGTATCCACTTCCATCCCGTCTTGTGTCCTTGCACCAGATGGGGGGGGCCTTGTTTGTAACCCAGGTCTTGTCCCATGGAAGGCCCCACGGAGGACGCCGAGCACCCTTTGGGACAGCTTGGATAACTCCTTGGTTGAAAGAGGGCCGGGTCTTGTTCCTACGGGTTCAAACTAATGGGAGTAGAACCTCTGGACTCAACTGTAACCATTAAGCTACCATGGCCAACGTGCCAGTATGACATTAAATCTCCGACTCACATTATCCTGGTAAACCACTAGGAAATTCTCATTTACATATGAGACAACTTCTTAATGGTGACTTGCAACTCGTAAGTACTTTAAGCCCCGGGCTTTGTAGTCCAACCACTATTAGGTCTACTAATGGAAATGTTTATTTGAGCATATCATCCTGACATGAAGTGCCAAGACATTTGTGTGTCGAAATTTCTACCCTGTCAGAGACCACCTAATGAGAGATAATGTGAAATGATAATTAGATGAAATAGAAGGAAAGGAAATTTGGGGAATGTGATTAACTTATCCAGCATTAAACTGGCGACCCGGGAAAGCCCTCAAGAAACCCATGAGTCAGTTAGGTCGGCCACGGGAATCGAACTTGATCTCCGGACTGCAGGCCACAGACGAAGCTGCCTGAGATTTAATCTGGGTCTCAACTCAAAGCCCCAGACTCATCACCAGGTATGATTCTCCTTAGGAACATATCATTGTCATTTGCACGATCCGAAAGCTCTGCACAAATTGCGAACCGATGGTCTTTCTGGTGTTGACTCATGAGCCAAGAGACGAACTTGGCAGCAACAGAATGTATTCCAAGATGCTGTGTTAGGTTATCATGACATGATTCAACTGAAATGTTACATTCTTCTGCAATATCTCAGGCAATCAGTATTCGATTATTATGTGTTTCAAATGGGATTATGTTTGTCCTTGAGCACTACTAGGTGAGCAACCAATCGGAGTCCTGCGGTGTTGTCGTATTGCATTCCCCTATGTGATGTGTGATGAGCGGAAAACTAATCAATCTATAATAAATACTATTCTCGCTAAGACAAAACTTCAGATTTTGCAAAAACTGATCCATGAGGAAGGAGAGAGTAAATATATTTAACATATTTTGAGCAAATACTTTTCCTAATACAAATAAATAGATACCATTATATTATAACAATGCATTGCGACGTAAGCACTGTAATGAATATCATTATTGGTTGGCATGTATGCGTGAACGTATATTTGAAATTATTCAGAACTGAAACGTAAACATTTGACATGACGTGGTAAAAGAAATATGTACTTTGAATAAGCCAAGGTGATTGTTAAATTCGATGAGAGAGAACAATACATTTCTTGCTAGTCTGGCAGAACGTGTCTGGTCACATTATATCTTTGTTTATGAATGGTTCGTAATCTCTATTTACTCAAGAGAGTTCTAAGCAGCATTATTCAGTTACTCTTCCATGAAAAAGTGTATCAGCTGGATCAATGAGACGCGATCCCCCTTACTACTGCTAGAACAATATAATAGAGTTAATGTGGACTCAAATTATGTTGTACACAGAAATAATATTTTTAAACTGACTGACGTTGAATGGCTTATTCACAAAGAACTTGACAAGGAACATAAGAACATCGGAAAACTGCGTGAGACATCAGATAAACTACAAGAAGACTTTTGGAAAGAAATAGCACGTAACGAGGTTTTGGAACCTATCATCATAAATTTGCAGTACTCAGACGTTGAAGACAATTACAATGATTTATATATATATATATAAATTCGCTCAACTACGGCGGTCATCAGCGCCCTTTAAAAAACTAGTCATGGCAAAAGCCAGATATAAAACTTTCTAAAAACTATACAAGTGTAACAAAACCTATTAAAATACACGTACATAAAAAACATCAATCAAAACCTACTAACAATTTCGTTCACTAAATCCTAAACTCTAAACTAGACAAGAATCTAAAACCCTTCTCCACGGGTCTCCACGCACGACCTACACGTGGGTGGGCCTGTTGACCGTCTCCCTCAACCACGAAGAGGAGCCCACACGAGGGAGACTGTTGGCTCGGGACCCCGGGTGCGCCAAACCCGTACCTACCGAAGTAGGCCCCTGGAGGGAATTACAATGACGAATTATCTCTTAACGTAATATTCACAGCTATACGGATGTAACACTGGTATTTTCGTTTGATTAGAAAAATAAGTAATTCATAAACTATAATTCATTTTAAACTAAATATTTAAAACATTTGCGTAATATACCAATATTCATGTTCCAGTTGTGATTACAGCTGCATTATTATATAACTTTGGAAAACTCAGTTTGCGTTCCCTTACGTCTATCGCCACTAACACTCGCAGGTGTGCGAGAGAGAGGGAGGGAGGGAAATATAAAAAGTGTGGGGATAACGAGGTGGTAACGGTGAACTCTTCCCATTTGAAACACACAATAGTACCTTCGCACAATTTCTTTAACGTTCATGATATGAATGTCGTCGGTGGATGTCCTGAACAAGGGTCAACATGAACTTCCACCCGGCCATTTTTAAGTTCCGTTAACCTTTCCTAACAACGAGGACGGCTTAAACACTCATCACCTTAGGCTTCTTGGATAATTGGTGTGCCTCTGTGAAGGTTTTCTTGAGTTTCACATAAAATTTAAGGCAGACGCGTTGCTCCTCTAACCCTACCATCTGCAATTTCACAAACTGTACGACACAAATACTGTGACTTTATGGGTTCGTGAAATTAAAAGTCCAGTTGCACAAACTCAAAATGTTCTTTATTTCCACCGAATTACAGTTGGTTCACTTACAAATCACAGCAGGATCACATATCACACACAATTACGTAACACTCCAATTACGTACAACTCTCTCTAGAGCTGACTGAAAACTCCTCTGATACACGTACGCAGTCTTCCAGTCCGTTCTCTAGCACTGCGCTCTTCACGGCTGCTCGCCAAGAACTGACTAACTCGTCCACTCCAGCCCTTATATACGAATATCGCTGCTTCAAAAAGCTTAGCGGTTCGGAACATCATTCCGATTGTTCCAAACGTCAGGGGGAGGGGAAAGAGACGGTACAGTGGCTAGTGATGCTTTTCCAACCATCCCCTTAGTGAACGCCGCAAGATAAATGAGTAGGCGTGGTCTGAATGCCTCCTGTCGCCCACCTAGCTGCCAGTCGGTCGTGCCTTCCGATAATTGGGTGACAATGCTACTCAATACAGCGCTCAAGAATAACTAGCAGACATAGAGTAATAAAACTTCCAGCATTTGCACGCTTAAACACAGACGTGTGCAAGGGTGCCAACCGCATTTCTCTCAAACACTCCATAGGCTCGAAATTACGAATGTTCCGATGTTTTTAAACTTTGAGACAAGTGTCCAAACTGGTCGTGATGAAACATAGTGTATAGCATGCCTTTCTACCTATTAAGGCTTCTCGATATTGAACTGACTAAATTTCTAAAAAATTTCAAAGATTACATAAGGTTTTATCACATTTGTTTTCAAAGATGAGTATAACGAACTTTAATTTTCATGGTCATATCCAACAACTTCTCCAGAAAGTAGTTTTAAAACGAAGAAAAGTCGAATATTATGTTTCATGTGACATTAAAACTTCACTCGGACAGAATAGTGAAAAAACACTTATTTTCTAAAAAATCAAACATGCATTCATTTTATATATACCCTAAATTCAAAATCAAAAAGGATACTACGTAAACATTTTCATATATTTTCCACAAAATTATATAGAAAATTTGAACGAATATAAACAAAATTTGCGTCATAATGAGCCGTTCATAGTTATCCACAAATAATAATAGGAGGTAGAGTGAACGGCACCTTGAAGCGGTTACTTAGCACTAAGATCTCTGTGGATACGTCACGGCAACAGGCACAAAAGTTTCGGTACAAATAACAAAACAGTCGGCGGATAAAGTTTCATGGTAATAATGAGCCTTGCTAAGTAGTTAATGATAGCGCGGCTATTGTAAACAAGCGCCGGCAAGCGAAGATAACTGAGGTAAAGGACTTGCCGGCATAGATTAAGTTATGCTTCTGGAATGTGATAGAATATTTGGTTTCTTTATTTTTCCGGAAATTTTTGGACTGATAGAGATTGTTCGGGTTCTGGTTTATGTTAGAACAATCTAGAATTACGAATTAGGTATTTAAGGTCGTGACGGCTCGCAAAGTTAGCAGTTGTAAAACAGTGAGTTGTGAAACAGTGGAAGAGAGACAGAGAGAGACAGCTGGAAGTGTTATGGTAACGAGAGCTAATCTGCTGTCACTGTTTGTTATTGTGATCGACCTTGGTAGACTGGTGGTGACGTAACGTAATGCTGCTGTAATCTATAAGAGTATTTCTACGAAAATAAAGGAGATTTTTAATTTCTGCAACTTGGCCTTTTAATTCTACGAACCCACATAATCACAGTACATGTTGAAGATGCATCTGTTCGATACAGAAGCAGAAGTACAGTAAAGGATAATTCTCAACTCTCAATTGGAGAATTTAATGTAATGATGGCACGTTGGGCATGGTAGCTCAATGGGTAAGAGCGACTGGACGGACGCCAGAAGATTCATGCTTCAAATCCCGTCTATGGCATTGAATTTTTCAGTGTTACTCTAGTTTTCCATATCGAAAATCGAATTACAATCACAATCTATATCAGTCATCAATCAATATCCAATCACTCGTATAGAAATTCCAATCACATATTTTATTACCATTGTTCACACTCCGAACTGAATTTTAGAATATTTTTTGACTGATAGGTATATTTTTTGGGATAAGATAAGATTTTAATTCGGTAAAACTAAAGTTGTAAAAGCTTGAAGTAGAGTTAATTGCATATTAGGAGGGAGAGTAACACTGAAGAATATCATCCAAAATATAGACTACAACTGCCCATGGTAATTCATATTTTGGAATTATAAAATTATAAATAGAGTGCATAATTTGCACCAAAAATCTATATATTTTATTAAAATGCTCAAAGCAGAACTTTGATCACTTAATGTACATGAGGAGAGCTGCCTGCACTGTCAATTAAGACTATGTTAGTACTGACATATATGCTGGATGACATTGACATGACATGACTATGGCATTATTTGTCTAGCCGCTGCACCTGGTGTTCAGTCCGCCTGGTACTTCAATACAGGTTAGGACTTGTGAGAAAGACAGCCAAGGTGTTCTGGTCTGAGCATGAGACTTCCATGTCTCAGCAAGAGATGGTGATCTAAACGTTCCATAATCTCTCTCAAGCGTGTTTTGTATAACCGATTTTGAAGGTCTGTGTAATTTGTAAGCCTAGTACTTGTTATATCTCTAGTTTAAGATATTTGTCCATGTTTTGTGTTGGGTCCAAGGAGATTAGAGTTACCCGACATTTATCTCTCAGTATAAGAGGAAACCCGGATAAAGCGTTACACTCCCTGACCGAGATTTGAATTCGGGGCCTTTTGAACCTGACGCGCTATCCCCACGCCGCAGAAGCGGGCTTCCTTGCAAATAAAAATATCATATTTATGTGGAACGTAGTGATATAGATTAACACCCCCTATTTTATGTAATACACGTGAGAGCTTTGAGGCAATGTTTTTGTGTACAGTATACTCCAGTTTGAGCGCTATGCTAGCTAGGCAACATCTCCATCCCACATTTTTTGCGTTACATCCTTCTACTTTAAGCTGATATTTAGACATTCTCTTAAAAAATTAAACTAAAATAAGGACATCAGCCACACTTTGAACTGCAGTTGTGGTAATTGTTAAATTTACCTCTAGAATACCAATGGCGATATTAGTTTAAATATATGCCGAATGCGAAACTTACCTTTAAAATGCTGTTTTGTTTCTATATTAAAGCATTCTAGCAGTACGACCCTGTTGCCGATATACTCAAAGGAACGTTAAGCCTTAGGGGCCGAAAGTTTCTAAGGTGATGAATTATTGCCAATACTGATATTGTTCACCATGACTGGAACAGGGTGTACACCTGCTGAGAATAACCCAGCATTCCACGTACTAGACAAAGCAAAACCACGAAACTCCTTGGGGTTCAAAACACTATCGAATATGCGATGCACGTCAGCAGCTTAGTGGCTAGAGAACTATTTCCTTCATCGACGCTTTCGAAAGATTTTACTGTAGAGCCTCTCAAGAAATTGTGCTAGCTTTGTGGAAAATTGCTTTGCATTTCCCCGCATGATGGTAAGGGATATTTTGCTAAGTTTTTCTTCTACTGGCAAAGAACCTATTGAAATTACAGAAACACAGCGTTTTACTCTGGTTGTTTTGACTGTTACTCTCATATTATAAAGTACATTCGTTTTAATACACCAATTTTTATTCACAATTTTAATTTAAATGTTAAATTTTCTTTCGATATATTGCATCGAACAATTTAAATTGCGCTGTAGTGTACAAATACATTCATAGAATTATTGTAAATAAAAGCTAGTGAATTTCGTTGGATATCTATTGACAATTACTCACCAAAGTTTCAAACATTTGGGACGCTCAGTTGTTATGTAACAGTCATTTTGGTGAGATGATGTCAGTGTTTTATGAAAATGGACAAAATCGAGTATCGAGCTGTCATTAAATATTTGTTTTTTAAGACAATACACCTACGCAAATCAAAGAAGAGTTGGATTCTATGTATGGAGACTCTGCTCCATCATTTACCACAGTGAAATTTAAAAATTTAAATCTGGCGTAAGAGCTTGGGAGACGATGAACGTTCGGGACGTCCGAAAACTGCAACTACCGACTAAAACATCGCCAAAAATCAACAAATGGCACTAGACGACCGCAGAATTAAAATGAGAAATATGTCAGAGGCTATGAACATGTCAAATGAACGTGTTTGTCGCATATTAAATCAACATTTAGACATGAGAAAACTGTCAGCGAGCTGGGTGCCGCGTTTGCACACGGTAGACCAAAAACGTGTTCGAATGAACATTTCAGACGCTCTGTTGGCGCAGTTTAGACGCCATAAATCCGATTTTTGGCGCCGATTAATTACTGTAGATGAAATATTTGGATACACCATTATACGCCCGAAACAAAAGTACAGTACAAACAGTGGACTGCAAAGGGGGAACCAGCTAAAAATCTGTTTTTTCGGCTGGGAAAGTGTTGAAAACTGGTATTTGCGACAGCCATGGAGTTCTTTTAATCGATCGCCTTCTAAAAGGAAAAAAACATTACACGAGCATACTACGGATTATTACTTGATAAGCTGAAGGCAGAAATGGTAGAAAAATGGCCACATTTACAGAAAAAGAAACTCCTATTTCACCAAGACAAAACTTCAGAGGTTGCAATGGCGAAAATCCACGAATTACGGTTTGAACTGCTTGACCATCCGCCTTACTCACCCGATCTATCACCAAGCGACTTCTTTTTGTTCCCACAACTGAAAATATTATTGCGCTTGGAGAACAGAGATTTTCGTCAAATGAAGAGGCAATCACCTTGGTGAACAATTATTTTGCACAGAAAAACGCCGAGCACTATTTGAACGGGTTACAGAGACGGGAGCATCGCTGGGAGAAGTGTGTAGAGTTACAAGGAGACTATGCTGAAAAATAAAAAATAAATAAAAAACCTCTTTTATCTTTATTAGGTCGGAAACTTTTCCGATCACCTATGTATATGTCTTAATTTAATTAATCTAAGTGAAGCTACACTTACTGCACTTAATTTTTTATCATCTTCAATCTGAGTTATAGAAGATATTTTATTTCCTCTAACTTAATTAATATTTTTAACTAGTGGATTAAAGCCAGTATGCCGCCTTAGGACAGGAAAGTATCACGCCAATAAGCTATATACTGGCGTATATTAACTTTCGAAAGGTGAAAAGTACTGAAAATCTAACTTGAAATGTGTTACGGTATTTTAATTAAAAAGTACAAGACCAATTAAATAAATAGTACGAGGGCTGTTCAATAAAGAACGATCACAATTTTTTTGACAACGTACATTTACTCATCCTCACAATTTTGATTGTCCTTCTCAAAATAGTCTCCCCTGAATGCGATGCACTTGTCTCAGCGTTTCTGCCAGTCTTCAAAGATATGCTGGAAACAATTTTTTGAGAGATCCTTCAAAATCGCCTTCGCAGCCTTCACCACTGCTTCTGATGATGGATAATGCCTCCCACGAGGGTATTTCTTCATGTTAGGGAGTAGAAAAAAGTCACATGGGGCTAAATCAGGAATATAGGGGTTGAGGGATGCACTTCACGTTGATTTTTGTAAGATTTTCAGCAACAACATTGGCAATATGCGGCCACACATCCAGCCTTCTTCACGGAAATGTGGTCTTTTGTGCATGATATGGACTTGTAATGTGTTCAGAACATCCCTGTAGTATTGTCCAGTTACTGGTGTGTGTGCAGGTACAATATGCTGATAAACCATTCCATGAATATCAAAGAATGAGATGACCATAACTTTCCCAGCAGAAGCAAACATTTTTGCTCCTTTGGGGATTGGTGATGGAGGAGATTTCCATACTGAGCTTTGCTGTTTGCTCTCAGGATCAAAATAATGAAGCTAAGTTTCATCAGCAGTGATTACGTTTGAAATAAACTCCGGATCTTCCTCTAACATCAACTTTAACTGCATGTTATCTCCATTGTAGCGGTAGGTGATAGTGAACATGTCTGAACTTACCTGGTTCTCACAGGCGGGAACCAGAAGTATCAAGAATGAAACTACTACGGCGTGTTTGTTTCACATTAAGCTAACAGAATATAATAAGGTTGAATTTAGTGCAAAAAATTAAGAGCATAATAAAATTATGACCATTCTTTATTGAACAGCCCACGTATTATTTTGCTTTAAAATTGCTGTATGAAAGTATAAATTGTAAGAATTACCAAAAGATTAAATTAGTGTAAACAGTTTCTCAGATACACTATCTTACAATTTCTCCAATGTCATCTCCAATGCTTTCGTTATCTATGGGTTTAAATATAGTGACTTTGCGGGTTCGTGTCATACACAACACGCAGCCTTCAAGGTCTCTCTTTGCTTCACCTAAATTAAACAAACCAAGGAATACGCGTGCCGTACTGCAGACACACAATTAACAGCTCAACTCGCAACTCCATTAGCAGCTGCCTGGCAACTCTCGAATCGCGGCTTTTATACCTCTACCATTGTTTCTAGAAATTAGTGGAACGCTCGGCAACAATCACGATGCAGCGGGAAATTCCAGAATATCTCAGTCCCCTTCTCTCTCGGCAAGCATTCAGCGTATTGATTTCATAATGAATATTCCACCGCCTTTTCGATTCTATTAGACACTAGCTAGTGCAATAAATATAATACATTGGTGAATACGAATTATCGTATAATAGGTGTTTAAAGAGAATCTGGTTCCATTTTCGTTCTGGGATAATAACTGAATAATTTACAATTACGTATGTCATCTCCCGGGAAAGCACGTAATTGAAGTGAAGGTCAAACAAGTCAAGTAAACTTTTTTTCTATAATCACTGCTCTAACTAGGAAAAACGAGTCTAAAATATTGGGTATAGATGTCACCAAAGGAGAAATTAAAAGTATCCCGCAGATGTTTCTTGCTAAATTCCTGGTTTATCACTTCAGGAACCAAGTAAGATATCACATTGAAAGTTTCACAAGATATAGTAGGGGAATCTCTCAAATCACAGATTCACACTTACTGTAATTGAAAGAGCTTCCACTAATGAGTTCTTAAATTTAATTTCAAATATATCTGAATCATTGAAGAAACTTTTCTTAAAAAAATAAAAAAATGAACAATAGTAAATCTATATGTCTATATGTAATTTTTGTGAATTAAAGTGTATAAAAGAAATTTTGGTTAATCGAATAAGTTTGCTAATAGCATTTATTCACTAGATTTGAATATTATATTTTTTCAGTTACTATTAAGGAATATCCTACTATGTTATGGATACCAAAGTAAATCCACGACAAAGCATAGAAGTTGTTTCTATCAAGTTTGTAACTTGAACATATTCTGCTAAATCCAGTCATTTATTTCATAACAGGACATTCACAACAGATTCGAAATAAGAAATCAGAAGTTCTGAAGCAGCGAAAGCTACCACAGTACATATTTCTAAGCAAAACTTCCCGATAGAATCATCTAATGATTTTATCTACCAAAACGTGTAAACTTACAACATGAAGTGTTGCGGAATTTGTGGTACAAAATGATGATTCATCACCATTTTTAAATATGTTGAAATATAATTTTAATATATGGAAATTATTTAGTACTTTACTACCATTCTCTAGTACAACTAACCATTTTTTGATTATGCTATTCACGATAGAACAGATGCAGTCCTAAACACACATACGCGACCACGTCAAATACTTTTCGGCATTTCTGGGATTCTTTGAACAATATTTCTGGCGAAATCACGGTATATAGCACCTTATCAAATTACCATAGGTAAGGAGTATGTGAGTTAAAACTGAATTACCATAGTGAAATTGTAGATTCCCCTTTTGTTATTGATGGCGCCCACTTTGGTCAACCTTTGTATCAATGTTGTCACGCGACATACGCTAGCTGCATCTTTCGGTTTTATTGGCAGGGACAGAAGCTCGCCCAAGAGCATTGCACTTACTTTGACATGCCGGTGTCAGGTCATAAAAATGAACCACACATTTCAAGTTATTATGTCACTAGGAGAAACATTCAGGTAAAAACACGTTCTGGAAGAGTTTATCCTTTCTATAACCAAGCATGGCAAAGGTAGGAGGGTTGTTCAATAAAGAAAGATCACGATTTTTTCAACGCACCTTTACTCATCCTCATGATTTTAATGGTTCTTCTCAAAATAATCTCCCCTGAATGCGATGCACTTGTCCCAGCGTTTCTGCCAGTCTTCAAAGACATGCTGGAAACCATTTATTGAGAGGTCCTTCAAAATCGCGTCCGCAGCCTTCACCACTGCTTCTGATGATGGAAAGTGCCTCCCATGAAGGCGTTTCTTCAAGTTAGGGAATAGAAAAAGGTCACATGGGGCTAAATCCGGACTATAGGAATGGTGACGGATGTACTTCACGTTGATTTTTGCAAGATATTCAGCAACATCGGCAATATGCGGCCGCGCATTATCGTGGTGCAGCATCCAGCCTGCTGCACGGAAATGTGGGCTTTTGTGCCTGATTTGGACTTGCAATGTTTTCAGGACATCCCTGTAGTATTGTCCAGTTACTGGTGTGTATGCAGGTACAACATGCTGATAAACCATTCCATGAATATCAAAGAATGAGATGACCATAACTTTCCCAGAAGAAGCAACCACTTTTGCTTTTTTGGGAGTTGGTGATGAAGGAGATTTCCACACTGAATTTTGCCGTTTGCTCCCAGGATCAAAATGATGTAGCCAAATTTCATCAGCAGTGATTACGTTTGAAAGAAACTCCGGATCTTCCTCTAACATCAACCTTAACTGCATGTTAACTCCATTGCAGCGGTAAGCGATACTGAACATGACTGAGCTTGCCTGGTTCTCACAGGCGGGAACCAGGAGCACCAACAATGAAAGTACTACGGCGTGTTTGTTTCACATTAAGCTAACAGAATATAATAAGATTGAATTTTAGTGCGAAAAATTATGTCCGTAAAAAATGTATGATCATTCTTTATTGAACAGCCACCGAACATATCATGGAGGGAGTTCTGAAGCCAAGACACAGCGTCGCAAGCAGACCATTGTGGTCCTGGATGCTTCGAACACGACTCTTGGTAGGGCGAAATAATGGAGAGAGTTGAAGGATAACCAGATCCAGGGAAAAATGCATGCAAGCGTAGACGTGGTCGCTAATAATTCCGGATTGAACACAGATTGAACACACTACATTCAAGGCGGTTCAAGTCTACCTACAAGATTCAAAGCCCTGGAAGTCACTTACGGAGAAACGGGCCCGTTAGTAGACCTACACCAGGGAGATATAAAATCACCACCGAGCCACAGCATGACGCCTGGTACTTCAACAAATGTTCATGATGACGATAATGGATACGGAAGTTATACTAGGAAAAGAACTACCCCAGCATTGGACTACCTTCTCGGGAGACTGCGAAAATAACCTATGGTCACAAAGAATATTCTTCGGGATTCAAACCCGGCATCTCCCGAATTTAAATCCTGTAAATTACCACTGCCCTAAAAACTATGCTGCTAGTATAAAACAGGTAGTTTTGTAAAGACACCGAACGAATTTATAACTTAACTAGTCCGAATTTCGGTGTCGCAGCTTCAAAATTCTCTTAATATAATTTTGTGCAACATTAAATATTACATTATTTTGTGATTAAGTAGTGCAGGAATCACTCGTGTGTGACTTCAAAAGTTGCTATTGGGACGCACCTGTCACGCAAACAAAAGCATTGCTCCTTGCTCTTTATCAGTGACCCTAGCCTCGCTTTCAGATAATGGGGCAAAGGGCAGTTTACTTGCGAAGAAGTCGATAGTGACTCGGACAGTTGCTTATTTTGCTATGATCTTGTCACTAGAAAAGTCACTAGAAGTCACTATAAGTCACTAGAAAAGTCACTAGAAGTCACTATAAGTCACTAGAAAAGTCACTAGAAGTCACTATAAAAGAACCTAGAAGTCACTAGCAGCAGTGCTTTCAACCAGTTACTGTGAAATCACCAGCTTCCTTTTCAGTTACAAATGCTTTATTCAGTACTATTAAACACAGTGAAATAAAATACTTGTATCATTGCATAAGGCATTTAGGATTGGTTAAGTTTATCTACATTTATTATATTGTTCCCTGTTTTTATCATTTAATACTTCCATCCTCAATCTCACTAACCTAACTTCCCTCTAAAAGTCTATATTTGCATATATATTCACCAGCTTAATTGCCGTCATCGACTGTTATATGTTGGATCACGTTAAGCCAGTGGCGGCTGGTGGGTTAAATTATTGGTGGTGCACAAATGAAAAATAAAATACAGAGTAATAATGACTCACCTATTTATACAGATTCTCTGCTCTACTCTCCTTAGACCTCTATCGATAACTTTTGCGTTGAAGTCGCTGATCTTCATAACAAAATCTCTCTCAATTGAAAGCATTGCTAATGCTGACAATCGGTCCTGTGACATTGTGTTCCCAAGGAAAGTTTTTATTCTTTTTAAAGTTGAGAAACAGCATTCTCCTTCAGCGGTAGACATTGGCATAGTTAACAGTACTCGCAGGAGTTTGACATTTTCGCTGAATGTAGCACATAAATTGTTTTCCTTAATGAAGTCCATCAAGCATAAAGCGCCGGACATTCCACGAAATTCCTCTCGACTGTAAATTACAGTCAGTTCTCTACGAATTTTTGTTCCAATGATAAAAGGATAGAACCTTATGGTTTCTCTAAGGGAATCCTCTGGAAATGTCTTAGAAATTTTCTTGATGAAAGTTGAGGCTACCAGATGCCCCGTGAAGCTAAATCTGTCCTTTGCTTCTCTAAGAATGTTCACATACTTCAAGAGCTTCTCTTCTTTTCACATCATTATCTTCTATTCTTCTCCTCTTAATTGCAGTTTCTTCGTGTTCCTCAATATCCACGCTATTTCTTACCTTTTGCACTTCCCTTTCAAATGCGTTTAGCTGGCCGATGGCAAATGTTGCTTTGCAGTCTCGTTTCTGCAGCTGATTGTACAAAATGTCCACTAGTGGCATGATCTTGTAGAAGAAAGACAGCCAGAATACAAAATTATAATCTTTCAAAGTGGCCATAAACCCAGAAGCCTGAACAAGTGTGGCGTTGTTGTTTAACAGAGCTCTCTTCTGAATAACTTCCATGCATTTAATTAAATTCTCCCTGTGTTCGAAAAGCAGAGCACACAGAAGCTAAGCCTGAAGGTCACGCTATAGCCGTTGCTAAGAGTAGGAGGAGCTAGGTTTATAAACCTCCATTTAAGAAATGTATAAGAAGTCACTCTCAACTCTTCACCTTCCCGGAACCCCCTCAGAGAGCCAACATTTGGGCGAAATCTTAGGTTAACTCTTCGCTGCAAACCTGGGGCTCCTACAGCTAACCTCTGTTTATTTCGACTTCTGCGGTCATGGGCAACTACAGACGATAAGCGTAATTGAAACATGTTTGTATATAAAACAATGCAAACAAGTACATCTTTAATGTGCTAAATGCACGTCTTGTACATTTAGAATCAGTGGGTGTAGCGCAAACCTGCAACCTTATAGAGGAACCGCCCCTGCGTTAAGCACCCATAAACAAATAACTAAAGAATATCTTTTATGGCGATTTCATAAGCCAAAAGGTTCTTAATAGTAGCAAGCTACCGTGGGGTATGTCGGTATGTCTACAAGCAGCTACAGCAGGCGGCACGGTGTGTCGCCTACCTGCGAACTTCGATAGCGTGAGGCACGCGGCTTTGTTCTTGTAACTGCCTAATCTACACTCATCTGGAGCGTTTTATGCAGCTCTATTGGAGATAAATGCTATCTATATGTGGTGTCACATAGAAACTAACCAACTACTTCTATATATTCGTTCGGTGTCGTATTGAAACACCCTGTATATTGTCTAATTCGGATGAGCACTTCGTCTTACACCGTTGCGTTTAGGCTAGCGATCCATTCGCATCTATTCTCTCTCTCTCTTGTACTGGTCTGCCACACAAACAAACACTATTTGTTCTTGAAGGTACCCATTTTTCTTGTAGGTAATCTTTAAAATGTTAAATTAAACCTCACCTTCCTCAGCTGGTGCGCAGCTGTGAGGGAAGAAAGATTGAGGGGGAAGGAAGAACAAAGCCTTAGAGAGAGGAACGAGCCTGTTAACTTGGACTCATCAACCGACGAACTAGAAAATGAATTGTCCAGGATATAAGAGCAGAATTATTTTTAATATGTTGCAGTGTAAATTATACCTCTACCTTCCCTCTTATATTATTCCAGCAGGTTGATTGACAGGTTGACGTCCATTTCTTTTACCAGAGCATTAACAGAAGACACGTTCAAGACAAATCGTGTGGTTGAAGGGAGTTTTAACGTTACAGGTGATTCATTTCTCACCCGCTCCTCACTATAGATATCTCTAACCATATTACATTCCGTTATACAATATGCAGAGTGGGATTTATTAAAAGAATTTATTTCCAACCCTCATCATTTCAAAATGGCCATAACTAATCGTCTGTTTCAGGTCAGTTATGTAGATTATTGTAAGCTGGCTGAAACCGAGTATTAGGTAAATGTAGAAACCTTAATAATTCCAAATCAACTTAACTGTTTATCTGTAGTGTGCAGATCTCATAAAATAATTAATTTCAAAATTGTATTTAATAACGTTTATTTTAATTTATAGCGCTAATTTAATATATTTTTGACGTTCATCCACACACATGTGCACTCCAAAGCTTTTTTTGAACGTTGCTCAGCGTATGTAGAAAAGGAACTGCCAGTTATTGTGGACTTTTTCCTACCATAACAGACCGTGACTTTAATTTCTGTAGGACGGCTGATTTCTAAACAAGCGTAATTACTCGAAGTTTTACTCTGGCTATTTTGAATTATACAAATACTCATTAGGAGCATGCTGTGTCTCACTTTACGTTCCTGTTGGAATTACATCTCTCACTTCCTAGAGCACATAAACATTTCCTTTGTTCAGACAGACGTAGAAGTCTCCTCTGGAATACTGGTCCAAACGACAGATCCCAATGTGTTTTCAACTTAAATATACGAGGGCTGTTTAATAAAGAATTATCATAATTTTTACGGTCATAATTTTTCGCACTAAAATTCAATCTTATTGTATTCTCTTAGCTTAATGTGAAACAAACACGCCGTAGTCGTTTCATTGTTGGTACTCCTGGTTCCCGCCTGTGAGAACCAGGTAAGTCCAGACATGATCAGTATCGCCTACCGCTGCAATGGAGGTAACATGCAGTTAAAGTTGATGTAAGAGGAAGATCCGGAGTCTCTTTCAAACGTAATCACTGCTGATGAAACTTGGCTACATCATTTTGATCCTGAGAGTAAATAGCAAAGCTCAGTGTGGAAATCTTCAACACCAGCCCCCCAAAAAGCAAAAGTGGTTGCTTCTGCTGGGAAAGTTATGGTTATCTCATTCTTTGATATTCATGGAATGGTTTATCAGCATGTTGTACCTGCACACACATCAGTAACTGGACAATACTACAGGGATGTCCTGTAAACATTGCAAGTCCATATCAGTCGCAAAAGACCACATTTCCATGAAGCAGGCTGGATGCTGCACCACAATAATGTGCGGCTGCATATTGCCAATGTTGTTGCTGAATATCTTGCAAAAATCAAAGTGAAGTACATCCCTCACCCTCCTTATAGTCCGGATTTAGCCCCATGTGACTTTTTTCTATTCCCTAACTTGAAGAAACGTCTTCGTGGGAGGCATTATCCATCATCAGAAGCAGTGGTGAAGGCTGCGGAGGCGATTTTGAAGGATCTCTCAAAAAATTGTTTCCAGCATGTCTTTGAAGACTGGAAGAAACGCTGGGAAAAGTGCGTCGAATTCAGGTGAGACTATTTTGAGAAGGACCATCAAAATTATGAGGATGAGTAAAGATTCTTTGTCAAAAATTGTGATAATTCTTTACTGAACAGCCCTCGTGTTACACTGTTCCTATGTGATAATTTGTCATTAACTCAAGTTTTCTGTCGGTATTTCATTTGGTACCACCACTTTACCGAGCAAGTTGGCACCACGATAATGTGCGCGAATTGCATTCGGAGGGCCCCTAAGTTTGATCCCAAGTGACCGTCCTTTGAAACATTGGTTTTTGTAGATTCACCGGTTCTGTAGACGAATTCTGTATGGCTCAGCTTCTACAATTAGCTCCCTGCACTCATCATTTCCTTCAAGTTATCTAATTCAGCGTTGAGGGACCAGGTGGCAGTGTTGCGGCTGGGCGGTGAGATATGCTTTGTAAGGTTTGTTCCTGTGATCAGTTGGGACTGCTCAGTTAAAAGCCATTCCGAGTGTTCTCGGTCAGCGCCCAATCGAATGAGCTCTAGAAGTTATGGGCCTATGGATGTGCAGAATCAGGCCCTTCCAGTCTGTCACATTCTATCCTCAACACAGTAGAACTTTTAAAGGTCCGGAGCGCTTACATAATTTTCGGCAAATCTTATTCAAGGCCGCGCCGTGGCTCAGTGGTTAGATCGCTTGGCTCTCACCAAGGCGGCCCGGGTTCGATCCCAGGTGATCGCAAAGTGAGATTTGTGATGGACAACACGGCGCTGGAGTGGGTTTTCTCCGGGATCTCCGGTTTCCCCCGCCATCTCATTCCACCGGTGCTCCATCTTCATTTCATGTATCATCAGTGTCATCGCCTGCAGTGCCGTATGTAGGAAAAGCGGGCGTTAAACACTACACATTTCATTTCATTTCAAATCTTATTCAGGAATACCCGTTCTTATCATAATTTTAACAGCTAACACTAAATAAATATTTACTACTTATTTCAGTCTTTAACAATTAGTCTAAGCATTAGGATTAGTCAAACGAAGTAGTATCTAATCAATGGAACACAGCACGCAGACCTTTTGGTTTCCAAAGCGACACCTGGGAGGAAGGGATATAGGATAGATCAGAAGTTCGAAAAGATTTGAACGTCGCTGTGTCCAGCATTATACCAAATCTGTTATCTTCAACCTGGAGTCCCGAGACCACAAGCTGTTACCCAGCAGGATAGTCAAGCAACAGGAACAAATATCCCACAGTGCAAACTGCCCGTCGAAACGTAACACACCAGTCGTCCTTGTTTGATCCAACAACCCTAAAAGATAAGATATGAAACAGATAAGGAAACTATCTGTACAGGAAGCTACGAGCCTTTCACAAAACCTTGTGAAACTACGAAAAATTCTGGGAATCGAATAAGAACTTCCTAAATGTAAGCCTTGCATTTTACCTCTGACCATAGTGAATTATCTAACCAAAATAAACTTGTCTTGCATGATGCTATCTAATAAATTATTTCTCAATTTCTACACAGTCTCAAGCCTTCTATAGCTGAAAAATTGTGATGATAAATCTGCTCTGAGTGGTATTTTATCCCGACTTAAACCTAAATTGCTTTCTATCATTTCTTTAAAAAATGAACCTCGAAGGGAGTGCTGATCGCTTTCACGCGCAGTCTTCTTGTAGATAAGTTAAGCCCTTAGAATCGCCTTGTATTCTTCACGTAGCACAAAAAGATTCTGCCAATTCACTGTAGCTCCGTAGAACTCACAAGAGTGATAAAGAGGGCTAGGAAATATATACCAGTCCCTTCTACAGGAGATACGACCTCATAAGTAGTTCATCTTTTCGACTATATAGTAAAACGTATACACAAGTTCTCTTTATACGAAATACGTGTCACAGCACTATGTCCATTTCATGCACAGGCTATAATATCACTATGGCAATATGCCATCCTAATAATTATACCCGTACGTGTTTTTAAAATTATAATTTAACTATAGCATAATTTAACAAATATAACTAAAGGTTAAATAAATAAATAAATAAATAAATAAATAAATAAATAAATAAATAAATAAATAAATAAATAAATAAATAAATAAATAAATAAATAAATAAATAAATAAATAAATAAATAAATAAATAAATAAATAAATAAATAAATAAATAAATAAATAAATAAATAAATAAATAAATAAATAAATAAATAAATAAATAAATAAATAAATAAATAAATAAATAAATAAAAAATAAATAAATAAATAAATAAATAAATAAATAAATAAATAAATAAATAAATAAATAAATAAATAAATAAATAAATAAATAAATAAATAAATAAATAAATAAATAAATAAATAAATAAATAAATAAATAAATAAATAAATAAATAAATAAATAAATAAATAAATAAATAAATAAAAAATGTAAAATATATTCACTTTATCCACATTATCTTCTCCACTCTTTCTGCAATAAACTAATTTTACGAAACCTATTCTATCTGCTTCATATTAAGCAAGAGAGATATGTGTCCTTGCAAACACAATAAAAAGGGCAAAACAGCATCCTCAACTATGCTGGTTGGTGTGTGATGACTTTAAAGTACAATAAAAGCAACATTTCCATGAATAATGCACAAGTTCCTGAGAAAGTTAACTATACAAAAATATTCCCATAAATTCTATACTTTCGTGATATACTTTATAAATTAAAGTGTATATAACAAGCTTTTTCTTTAACATACCTTTAGCAGTTATGCAAAAGTTGTTCAAGACGTAGAGGACTTTAGAATGTTTGAAGTGCACCCTCTACTTGTCATGAAAACGCTTTAAGCATATGACCCTTCAATCAGAAACATAAAGCCATTCTTAAGGAAATAAATAAAAGCAAAATTACAATTGCCAATTTGGGAGGGCTGTTCAATAAAAAATGATAACAATTTTTTTGACAAGGTACCTTTACTCATTCTCATAATTTTATGGTACTTCTCAAAATAGTCTCACCTGAATGCGATGCACTTGTCCCAGCGTTTCTGCCAGTCTTCAAAGACATTCTGGAAACCATTTTTTGAGAGATCCTTGAAAATCGCCTCCGCAGCCTTCACCAATGCTTCTGATGACACATAATGCCTCCCACGAAGGCATTTCTTCAAGTTAGGGAATAGAAAAAAGTCACATGGGGCTAAATCTGGACTATAGGGAGGGTGTTCGAGTTCGAATCTCGGTCAGGGTGAGTTACCTGGATAAGTTTTTTCCGGGGTTTTGCCTTATCCTGAAATACGAATGTCAGATGACTCTAGACCCTGGACTCATTTGAGCATCATTTCACCAATTTCATTCACCGTCCTATATGATTTAACGTTGGAAGACGTAAATTGCAAAAAAAAAAAAAAGTTTTCATTGACTGCTCATTTCCTATATTCCTCATGGTATAGCTTTATGACTGTATAATTAGCTTTGCAGTGCATTGCAGTATGCAGTTTAAAAAAAAAACAGTTATCGTATCTACGCACCAGGAAAAATTACGCACCATTATTTTACGACTCTCAAAGAGTATGTTTACCTGCCGCTAGAGGGAGCCTCAATGCTGCTGGCAGCATATCAAATACGATCGCCATCCGCTAGGGGAATCGTATATAAACTCGCTCCATCAGCGATGCTATTGATGACGTCAAATTTTACGCGGTAAAATTACAGATAAAAATGAACACCGTGTACTAGCCCGTATTCTTTAATCTAGTTAATGTTTGTAAAAATAGACATTTGTAGAAATAATTTATTGCATGTGCGAAGCTTGGAAATTCTCTTTACATCTCCGAGGGAAACAAATGAATAACGGGTTTCCATTTATGAAAAGGGTAAGTATGTGAAAACTCTAAGCAATCATTTTGAATATGTGTAAGATAATTAACCCTACAAAAGATGAGTTTAACATAAAATATATGCTGAAAAGAAATTTATCTCTAAATTTATCAGTTTTATAAAATTCATCCAAAACTTCAGAGTCTATTTCCAGAAAATACAAGAATTACATTTCGTTTGTTATAAAAATATGTGAAATGCTTAGCAATTTAATCAAAATCATTACAGCCAGTTTTTAAAAGGATCAAAATTTTCGAAAAGCTTTCATATAAATAATAGTATAGATGGTGCAAAAATTTAACCGCTTTTTTATTTTTTGAATTGGGCTATTCACACAAGAGACGCAGACGTAGAAACACAAGGAACACAAAGTGATTTTTCTAAAAATATTTCTTGTGGAGTCTAAATATTTCCATGGAATTTACAAACAAGTATTTCTGACGCAGTGTCTCTATAAAACACTTTGGCCCAATGCAATACTTTCCCTTTTTATTGTATATATTAGAGAAAGTGAAACCAGTAGAGGAAACCATAAGCATCCACCGTTTCTGTGCACTCCACTGTACGCTTTGGAGAAAGTAATTACATACCCAATATATCTTGGTATTATTGTTTTATTGCAAAACGAAATGTGCTTAAAATTGCTCTACCACATTTGCTCGTATATGTCGATGATACAGCCACATTTTGAGGTCGAAAAAAAGTTCAAAATACCTGTACTGAGTTCTTCTGCTGCAATTCTGTTCATAAATGCATTAAAAAGAATGTAGAGCGCCTGCAGCAAAGGTTCGTTATGTATTGAATTTCTGATATAAATGCTTTCCCCACTATGCCCCATATTTCGGAAATATGACCATAGGGTGAAGCCTATGTCCTTACTACAGTGAACCGTTCTTTGTTAAACACGACATTAATTTAATTTCCGGTGCATGAAGAGCGTTCTGTACCATTTAAACAGCTTTTGAGTACGTTACTCATTAAAATGAAACTCCATTAGTGGGACAGATCAGCAGAGTTTGGGATTATATGGTTAAGAGTTGTTACACTTCCGAGTATGTAAAACAGAGCACCTAATATATTGTGATGAAGCGCTACGGCCTAAAGTTTTGGGAAGGTCGGAGCTAGGCAACTGGAAGTATTAAAAAGGATAAGTGGATGCAGGAGCGCTCTGGTAAACAAATCATAAGTAAAAATAAAACGTTACACAGTTCTTTAAAGAAGCCATCCAGAAGCACAGTCATAGATAAACAGAATGCTTTAGAAGTTTGTTCTCCCTCCGCTCGCGAATATTCCAGAGTGTTCTGTGGAAATTTCTAGCAGGTATATCAGCAGGCGCTCTCACCTGTAGGAGTGAGTTCACTTTTGAAGCAAAAAGACAGGCCGTTCTCCCAATGAATTTGTGAGGTCTGTAGTGACATTGATGTCCATTATGTTCCCACTTTTGACGCCACCTCAAAATTTGTTCTCTCGTGTAGCTGCTGCCAGCCGCTCCAGTGAAGAAAAATGATATATTTATCTCATTTTGATGTTTATGATAAGTTGGCCCATTTAATAAAGTAAGTGATCTATGTTAAGTGAGTTGCTGACTGACGTTTCAGAATTAGTTTCTGAATGTTAGCATATGAAGTTTGTGGGTTTTGAATTTTATGCGCCAACGTGTGTCGAATGAATATTTAAGAATTTAGAAATCAATCTTTCCAAAATACAAGGTTGGTTTTAAAAGTTTCCGACCTCAATATGAAGATGGCAGCACTCATAAGTAAAAGCTAGTGATTTTCGTTGTTCATTTGTTAACAGTTACTCACCAAAGTTTCAGCCATTTTGAACGCTCAGTTGTTGAGCGAGTTGATGTGAGTGTTCTTTTATGACAATAGACAAACTTGAGTATTAAATATTTGCTTTTGCAAGACAATTCAACTACGCAAATCTAAGATGACTTGGATTCTGTGTATGGGGACTCTGCACTATCATTTACCACAGTGAAATTTTGGCCAGTTGAATTTAAACGGGGACGTAAGAGCTTGGGAGACGATCGTTTGGGACTTCCAAAAACTGGAACTACCGACGAAAACATCACCAAAGTTCACCAAATCGTGCTAGATGACTACCGAATTAAAGTGAGAGAGATACCAGAGGCTATGAACATGTCAAAAGAACGTATTTGTTACATATTAAATCAACATTTAGATGCGAGAAAGCCGTCCGCGTATTGGGTGACGCGTTTGCTCATGTTAGATCAAAAACGTGTTCAAATAAACATTTCCAACGGTCTGTTGGCACAGTTTACTCGCAATAAATCCGAGTTTTGGCGCCGATTAATTACAGTAGATGAAACTTGGATACACCGTTATCCGCCCGAAACAAAAATGCAGTCCAAACAATGGACTACAAAGGGGGAACCGCCTCCAAAAGAGTAAAAACTGTTTTTTTTTTCGGCTGGGAAAGTGATGGCGACTGTTTTTGTGATAGTCACAGAGTTATTTTAATCTATTATCTTCAAGAAGGAAAAACCATTACAGAAGCATACTTCTCAGCATTACTTGACAAGCTGAAGGAAGAACTTGCGGAGAAATGGCCACATTTGCAGAAAAAGAAAATCCTGTTTCACCAAGACAGCGAACCGTCTGACACCTCAGCGGCTGCAATGGCGAAAATCCATGAATTACGATTTGAAGTGCCTGACAATCCGGCTTACTCACCAGATCTAGTTCCAAGCGACTTCGTTTAGTTCCCGCATCTGAAAATTGCGCTTGGAGGTCAGAGATTTTCATCAAATTAAGAGGCAATCACCTTCGTGAACAATTATTTTGCACATAAAAACAAAGAGTGCTATTGGTACGGGTTACAGAGATGGGAGTATCGCTGGGAGAAGTGTGTAGAGCTACAAGGAGAGTATGTTGGAAAATAAAATAAAAAGCCTTAAAAATATCTTGTATGTGTATTAGGCCGTAACATTTTCAGACCACCCTCGTAATATTATGATTTTTGGAAAAGAAAAGCTGCAGCACAGCAAAATCCATATTTCTCGAACGTGGTCTCGAAGCGCTGAATTTAAATATCAAGTTTGGTATTTAACCACGTTTTAAAATTTGAATTATAATCCTCTCAACACACGGGCCACACACACACACACACACACACACACACACACACACACACACACACACACACACACACACACACACACACACACAGCTACTCTTTTCTAAAGGTTGGAATCTGGGGATCTAAAGTATGCATTTCCAGGGAAACCTCGGTATCAAAGTCTTAGGTGGAATTCCATAAATCGACTAATTATTGCTTATGTGGTGAGAAAGTAAAGAATGAAGCAGGTGTTACTGATGCTTGGCTTTGTTGAACAATTCATCAAATGAGGCAGGAAGCTGTATCTAAAAATAATAAATAGGCAGCTCTGAAACTGGTTAGTCCTGCGCCGTGGCGTCGCGGGCTAAGACAGCATGTCACGGAAAGCGGCCTGGATTCGCTCCCACCCATGGGGTACGGATTTTTAGTTCCGGGTGTAGGATCGGGGTCCACTCAGCATCGTGAGGAAAGCGAGGAGTTTACGCTAGATAAGCGTCTCTGGTCACGAAAACGAACGTTCCGGCTGGGAATGCCGAGATGCTGACCACATCTCCTCCTCGTATCGGTTGCATGATCGCGTACTTCTCCCGTGGGTAAGAGGGCGTGAGTCGGGTTGGTAGGCCTTGGCCCTCTTATGGTTGTCGTGCTAGGGTTAACTTATTTATTATATGAAACAGGTTAAGTGCAATTTTAACACAGTTTGCCCCTGTATCAGCACAAAAGGAATAATATATTGCCCCACTGTAAAGTTAATAAATATCATGGCATACTTAACTTTTTGAACATTTATTATTATATAAAATATATGTAGATATAATTGATGAAAGATAAATAAACACCTTTTACATTTAAAATTATGTACGTATAGCTCAAACCAAAATACTTTCATCTTATGTCATATATTTGCAACACATTTATAACTATAGTATTTTTAACTGAAGTACTAAATGTTCACTGTGAAATACGTGTTCATTAATATGTTTTACTGGTCTGTATATTTTTCACTGCTGCAATAGGTATATGTTTCTGGAGTTTCAACTGTAAATCTCCTACAGTTTTTAGTTAGTTCCGTACAACGAGAAGGTGGTCTTGAGGTCACATGACGTTATGTGAACAAAGTGTTAATAGATGTGCAGTTGTTATTTTCAGGTGCGCTGTTTGCCTTCAACAGAGCCTTGCTTACACACCTTTTGGAATATCCGCGGTTTTTATGTAGAACTACAATGCAGCAGGACCCACCTCATGTTGTAAAAAACACAATGATATCCTATAGTACAGTTAACTTAAAGTTATTTGTCTGTCTCTCACTTGCATGCATGCTTAGATTGTGTTTAGATAAACATGTGGAGGCAGTCAGAATTACGGCCTTGCCTATTAATGTTAGGAGTTAGGAATAGTCAGACTGAGGGCCCTCCAGTTACACGAACACATCATTTCGAAGTATATGATGTGAATCCTGGAGAAAGGGATTAAGAGTACCCAAAGAGTAACCAGATTCGGACACAATGTGCCTTGAAGATATAAGCTGTCTAGCAATACCTTGTAACAGTAGTTTCGAGTTATATTCAGAAAAGGTATGAAAAATGTATAGATTTATACAAGAAAATGATTATGTAAATCTAGTTAGTAATTTAAATAAGTAAAAATATATGTAATTTTCTGATTGGCCGTAGTAATAATTGTATAATGTAATATTGTGACGTGGCATTAAATTGGCCAATCACAAAATTAAGATAGGAGTAACGATAGTTACGGAAAATAAATAATCTTGGTAGAGATGTTTGGTAATGTGGGAAGTGAAGAATAGTCGTGCAGGAGTAAAGAGTGTTATGTAATAATTGGAACTGTTTTATTAAAAAGGTAAGAATTTATCGATAGGCTGGAGGTAACCTGCAAGTGACTGGGAAAGGAAGTTCAAGTAAAATGTAATCCAAATAATACAATTAAATTGTTACAAAATTTGACTTCTCCGAAACTTTATTCCGAACCACACCTGAAAACTAGATGTCACATGACTCTTGTTTAATCAAATATAATAACCAAGAAACAACTCAAAATACAACGAATTAACCCTGATATATCTGGCTTCTCGACTTGGATCTTCGAAACAGTCAACGTGCATCCCATCTCCAAAATAGAAATCCCGCACCGAATGGCGCCCAACGTGGGGCTAGAATAGGATAAAGAAGAGTGGAGATTAAAACCTCGTACAGATACATGGGAATACAAAAGGAAAGGAGAAAGAAGAGAGAAGAAAGAAGAAGAAAACTGGTTCAAAGTGAGTGAAATTAAAAAAAAAAAAACTTAATAGGAGTAGATTTATGTTGCTAAGAAATCAGAAAATAGTTATAAAGATGGTGAGTAGAAAAGAAATAATAGTGGAAAAAGAAGCTAATGATGGTGTAGGAATGAGAAGGGAACATGTAGGATTAAGTAAAGATAATGAGTTAATGCTAGAAAGGATAACGAAAATGTTGAGTAATTTAGATGCTAAAATAGGAGATGTAAAATTAGGGTTGAGTGATGTAAAATCAGACATCTATACGACACACATTCTGACGCCGATTTACTCCTTAACCAACCACAACCTATGAGTCAGCCATAACAAAGGAACACGAAGTTGTGTGGCTACGCCGAAACAGAACTAGACACATCGTTGGCAATATGCTAAGTGCTGACAAGCCTAGGAAACTAATGCGTTATCGCAACTTTTATATCGTACAGGTAATACTAATATTAAACAGTAGCATATAACACTAACAGGGTAATCCTGCCTAAACTTAGAATACAGCTTACAGTGAGACAAAGAAATACTGGGACAGCTTGAAATTCTAAGTTATTTTCTCAGTAACATCATAATGTACAATCAGAAACAATGCAAATTTTTATAACGCCTCAAAATTATAACAATAAAAATATAAAATAAAATTTATTTTTTGATATATTTAGGGATGTCAAATTAAAAATATAAACATTACATATTTCTGTGCAAAATAAATAGTGGGACACTTATTGCACGCCCAATTTTAAACGTTTCACGTACTCACTGGGAGGAGGCACAACAGGTCTAGCTATGTAGGCGTAGAGGTAGTAATACGACACTTGAGCAAAGGCAGCTCATCTTCCTTTGTGAAAAGTTGCAGAATGATTTCGATATGTTATATAAGAAGAAAAATACAATCAGAAATATAATTAGCAGATACGTAAATGAGGACAGAATCAACTTGTTACCTCAAACTGGTCGTCCAAAGGCATTTACTGGCCGAGAGGAAACAAATATTGTTAGGATGTGAAGAAAAATCCTAAATGGAGTGTTCCTAATCTGTGTACCAAGATAGTCTACACTATTGGCAAAAAGGTAAGCCTCCAAATGATAAGGAATATACTGAAAAGGCAGAGATTCAATGGACGTGTGCCCAGGAAGAAGCCTTATGTAAATGAAAGGAACAACAGATGGAGAAGGCTCATATTTGCAAAGAAGCTCATTTATAAAGAAGAAAACTGCTGTGTGGATATTCTTTTTACAGATGATGCAAAATTTAACGTTTTCGGTTCAGATTGAAGAACAATGGTGTGGAAGAAACCAAATACGTCAACCTACTGTAAAACATGACGGGAGTGTGATAGTCTGGGGTTGCAGACGGAATCTGGAATGGGAGAATTGGTTTACATCGAGGGGAAAATGGATAAATAAAGTACTTGAACCTTCTGAAGGATAACCCACGCAGGAGTGCAGATAAAACTGGGTTCAGAGCTATTTTTAAGTTATATGAAGGTAATGAGACTAAACATAATTCCAGGGTTGTGCAGTAATGGTTACTCCACAACTGTCCACATATCCTTCAGCTACCTCCACAGTCACAGACTTAAATCCAATTGAGAATTTATGGGATGCGTTGGATATTAGAGTCCACAGTCAGCCAATATCTTCAAAAGATCATTTAGAAAAGAGTCTCCTTAAAGAGTGGACCAAAATTTCAGCTGCATATACTGCTAACCTTGTCAGGAGCATGCTCAGTCGTCTGAGAGAAGTCATAAAAGGTAGAAGATATCCAACAAGATATTGAAACTTCTGTTTTGGTTCAAAAGATACACTATTTTTCTTCAGGTGTCCCAATATTTATTTTGCACAGAAATATGTAATTTTTAATGTTTTTATATTTATTATGTACAGAGATATCACGTATGATATGTTTATTGTTTGCAAATAGTTTGTGAGGCGTTATAAGTAATTTGTATCGCTTCTGATTGTACGTTATGATGCTGTTGAAAAAATAACTTGAATTTCAAGCTGCCGCAATATTATTTTACTCACTGTATAAATAAGACATGATGGTAACTTTTTTTTAAAGAAGACATTGTCAAGTTGTTAAAAGTGAGATATCTTTTATATAGAATATGAGTAGTTGTCAAGCAGTTTTTGAGATTACTCACTCAGATAAGATGTTCTTCATATCTCCATAAGCGCTTTTCGGTCTAGTTTAGACCATCTTCAGTGGGTGCTGACCAGCTACTGAGGTAGAGAAGAGCCGAACCTTCCAAGAAACTTTTACTCCTGTTGATTGTCATTTGGTTATCATCTGATTTGTAATGCCAACTTCTGGGACTGGAACACTGTGGCTGGACACAGGTGACTGATGGTCATCTGTGGTGTTGACTGGTTGTAGTTGTTTCTCCTCTGGATGTGGATCAATTGAACTGTAGACCTGTGGTGGCGGATGAATTTCTTCTTCCATCTCGTTCTCTGGACCAATATTTAAGTTACTGGTTGTCTGTGGGAGATGTGCTTCCTCACTCATATGTTCCTGGAGTAAACTAGATTGGTTGACATATGGATTAATTTCAACTGGATCTATGTTTTTAAGTTGGTTTCAACGACATCAATGTTGGATTTTTTTAACTTTTTTAATAAGTTGTAAAACACTGTTTAATGGTGGTATCTCAAAATTCAAAAGGTTTTTTGTTTCACTATTTAGGATATAAATTTTTTCCCAAATATCTAGTTCATTAACTGTTTGTACATGTTTTAATAGTTGTATACTTTGGCCAATTGCATGGCTGTGTTTCCAGAAATGGTTGGCAACTGCAGACTTTTCTATTTGTTTAAGTTTTATATTTCTCAAGTGTTCCGTTTGACGGGTTTTTAAATTTCTCTTAGTTCTTCCAATATAATATGCTTCACAATTGTTACATGGTATTTTATATATTCCAGATAATTTTAATTGATCAATAGTGTTGCTTAAAGGTTTTTTGAGCAGATTCTTAAGACTGAAGTTATTTTTTGGGGCTAATTTTATATTATAATTATGAAAAATTCTTTTAAATTTGTTGAATGTCCAAGGGTGATAGGTCACTACTTAGAAGCTCTTGCACGTTACTTGCAATGGAAGTCACCTAGCAGTTTCCACATATAACCGGGGTGTTGTGCGACACCCTACTGTCATATACAAAATGCACAAAAACAAAAATTAATGTAAATAATAGAACCTGGAGAGGTTTTGTTATTGTGTTTTCTTCACCCCGTTCAGGGCTCACGGAACCCCACACTTTTGTCTGTGCAGGTAGGCCTTTGCCTGTCATCGGGTTTCTCCCATCCACAAAGTCTCAGTCTAGCGGAGACACATCCAAGAAGGAAGAGCCCCACGGCCCGTCCTGCCACAAGTACACCAATGAAACATATGAAAGGAACATTTTAGGGCAGAAAATTAGAAGGTGAACCATCCCAGGATTTGCCTACTGAACCGGGAAAACGACGAAGAAGTTCATAATTAGAATGACTGAGCTGACGAAAGCCGAACCTAGGAACACCCGAATGCAAGACACTTACTAATCGTGGATCCACTCCTTCTGTGCCTGTAAATGTGTGGAACTGTATAAGTTCTAAACCGATAAACCGATATGGTCCTCAGGTTTCGTTCATATCATAGCGAAAATGAAAATAAAAGGCATTTCAAAATACTAAAGCATGCATTTAATCCGATTTATTGGGAGGACAATATTTCCTTTTAGGTAGATATAATGAAATGTGTAATTAGATTCTTAAAAATCTGATTTGGGTAGTAATACCCCCTTAACACACGTATAGATTTCCAATATATCGAGATGGGGCTCGTTCTTCATGAAGCTGAATTCAAAATATCGGAAATTAAACGTCAGGTAAAATGTTGATTGAATTTCATTGGAAAATTAGGGAGAAAAGAAAAATGCAAGTCGTGCGGAGGAATCGCACCACGAATTCTTTAAATTCCATAGCTGGAGAGAATGAGGAAGGAATGGAATTCCAAAGATTCAAGCTTTTCGTTCCTAGCCATGAACGTTCCTGCCTGCCATAAAGGGCGAAATACACGCCGAGATGAGGGAGCATAGAATACGTGGAGGTTAATTTTAGTGCCTCTGACGTTTTCCTTCTTTCTTGTACTTTAAAATAAAATCTGAGATGAATTTTCATACACCTTTCCTTACCGAAAACATAGTTCTGCGGTAATGCGTGGGGCTCGCTTTTAGAAGTCCTGGTTTCGATTGCATTCTTATCTGGTTTGTTGGCTTTCTCCTTCATTGTTAGTCAAATACTTTCTCACTTATCACAATTTCATTTGCATCGTTTCCGTTTCAGGCCGTTTCGTTCACATCTTTCAGGGGTATCTCGAAGTTTCAGCGCGCATGGCAGTGCCGAACAATGGCGCGGATTTTGCTTAAAGAAAATAGCACTCACTCTCCTGGACTAGAGAGTACAGATGCATTTTTTAGATGTGGTGTATGACGTAATTTTGCACAGTAGTTTATGGTCGAGTCAACTTGTTTATTTGTAACAAAAAGGGTGTCAAGTTAGTCATTT
This sequence comes from Mantis religiosa, assembly GCA_030765055.1. NCBI lineage: Eukaryota > Metazoa > Arthropoda > Insecta > Mantodea > Mantidae > Mantis > Mantis religiosa. The sequence continues at coordinate 988,942 of JAUKNK010000522.1, read as the reverse complement.
GTCATCTAACCCACTAGCTTTATCAGCATTCTGCTGGTGAAAGCAGAGATCTTACCCCTACCATTGATTTGCATGACGTCACTCGAACACTCATTCGAGCAAGGTCACGCGCCAGCTCTATAAAATACCTCTGTAGTGCTTGGCCATCATCCTCTCTTGGGAACTACGAAAGTGGTGCGAGCCTGAAATTGGTAGGGACTATCGCACGTCATTGTGGCCTGTGACCTCCTGTGCATCTTCCTCACTTCTTTCTGCTGAGGGTGGTAGCTAAAATGGATCAAAGTAAGTCTAAATATGGAAGATGTGTCCCCCATCAGTTACAACACCTTCACCTTCACATGTTTTTTCTTACTCTCGGGAAATTCGCATATAGCCATTGCATATTCCAACATGCATAAAGCCCGCCTGTGTAGCCTAAGTGGTAGCGTATCTACCTCACGTGCTAGTGGTCCTGAGTTCGAATCTCGATCAAGATGTGTTATGGGAGAAAGTTTTTCCAGGAGTTTCCCTTATCTGAAAAATGAATGTGGGGTAGCTCTGTGGACTCTGAGCTCATTTGAGCACCATTTCATTCATCGTCCATATGACTTAATGTTGAAGGATAAAAAAATCAGAGACTAAAAAGAAATGAAACTAGCGACGGCACGAGCCGCAAGTACGTGCCTTATTGTTGTACCGCGCTGGATGTTGTAGACCGTTCGATTTCGTCATACCTAGAAAATTCGACTTCGACAATGTTCCATTCCTTGTATTCGAAATCGTTTAGCTTCCAGAACATTTCTTCCATGACTGAGAGATTACAAAGGAGGGGCAAAATTCAGCCTCGGGCAGATGCTAGCTCTGAGTTGACCAGGGTGAATCAGGGTTATTGAATGAGTCAGCCAGATAGAGCAGTTAACAGCAAGGTTTCTTAAAAGTTGTCAGAGCAGTGTAAAACTATCGGTCTACGAGCAGTGAGCGTTGGGAAGCAACAAGCAGTACCAGGTGGAGCTACAACAGAATTTTTTTATATAATTTACGTCCTCCAATGTTAGTTAAGTCATTACGGACGATGAATGGAATGGGTGAAATGACGCTCAAATAAGCCCGGGTCCATGGAGCTTAGAGTTATCTGACATTCGTCATTCAGGATAAGGGAAAACCCCGGAAAAATCTTTTCCGTTTAACCCACCCTGACCAAGATTCGAACTCGGGACCTCTTGAACGTGAGGCAGACATGCTACCACCACGCTACCGAGGCGGGCATGCTGCAACAGAAATATAACAAAGCAGTGCTATGGAAAGACATACTTGCTCTGTGTTTGGGTACCAAAAATGAGACATTCGGTAGTTCAAATAGTTTTTCTTCGTCCATAAGGAGGTCCAGCCATCACTAGTCGCCTAAAGGTTTATGCCTCTTATTGGTACTTCAATTGTAGATTGTGATAAAAGTGACGTGCACAAAAGCGAGCTCTAGTTTACTATTGTTTGGTCTTTGTTCTTGTTTGACGTACATAGAATCGGTGCTGACATATATGATCATTGATTCATGTACTCTACCGTTCTATAATTAGAGAATGTTGTGGCCAAAATAAATGAACGGAATAAGTCTACTTGATTTAATTGTAGTGATTGTGCAATTGTTACTATTATTGTAACTATTGTTAATATTAATTCCAAAGGAACATGGTCATTGACATAATTGATTACATTGTGTTGGAAACAGATTCATTGGAATAATCTATTTCATTCAAATAATGTATAATCATTAATAGATACAATTCCTTTGCTAAATATGGGTACATTAAAGGAACAAGGACGGGGCGGGTGGTAACGTATGAGACCTGCATTTATGGAAATCAAATCCTGTAGGCAAAACTTCAGTCATAAAGGTAAATACGGAATTAATATTACTACCGAAAGTTCTACGTCATATATAAAACAGTAGTAAACTGAAGGTAGACGATAATAACGAATGTACTGCTATCTATCTACAAATAATGAATCCACTCTAATAGCTTATGTGTATTACGTGTACATTAGAGCACAGTTTGGCACTAAGGCATCTGTTTACACGTGATGAAGCAAGATGGTATGGCACAGGCACGGGATCTAGTAGAAGGCTGACACTGAGTCATGAATTATTAATTAGAGCCAACTGAAAAATTTAATGCCTTGGCCGGGATTTGAACCACGGATCTAGTGGTTTCCGTCCAGTTGCTCTACCCCTTGAGCTACCATGGTCAAGACGCCTTCCGGACATTAAATTCTCCAAATGACTCATTATATTTCCCGGTAGACCACTTGGGGTTTTCATATTTGAGACAACCACTTGTGGCGACTTACTATTATTGTAAGTACCTAATTACCAGGATTTTTATCGCTAATTATTTTTTAATGTAAATTTATATTGAGGAAATATAATGAGTTATTTGGAGAATTTAATATCAAAAAGGCACCTTGACCATGGTAGCTCAAGGGGTAGAGTAACTGGACGGAAACCAGTAGATCTGTGGTTCAAATCCCGGCCATGGCATTGGATCTTTCAGTTGGCTCTAATTAATAAAAATCACCCATATACCAGAGTAATGTATTTAAAAGGACTAATTCTTTAAGGATTAATTCCTCAATATAAATTTTCATGAATTATTTCCTGAAAGATCCATCGCGATTTCATCATATAGTTAAAGCGATGTAAAATAGAAAAAAAAAGGAATAAAAATAAGATACTGGGTATAGAATATCCGGCTTTCATATCAATTGTGCTCGGGTTAAAGCCCCTAATTCTACTTTGCCTATTCCGTAGTAGGCGCGCGCATATATGCGTACTTGTATGTGTACGAGCCTGCATCTCCCCCTGAAATGAATTTCTCAAAAACAAAAAAGGCGAATTTTTATGTATAATGTCGGTAGACGGAAGCACACTCGTATTGGTAGGTATTAATGCTCTATTTTGTAGACCCCACGTGCATTTAGCATACCAGAGAGTGGAGGTGACACGAGAGGAGCAGTACAGCTCTGTTTTCGTTTAAACCATACAGCCACCGAAACTTAAGAAAAGCAGAAGCAAGCGTACAGTATGATGCACTATCTCGTGCAACAGCGTTTAGGTGGTTCATGAACTTCAAAGAAGGCCGACTTGTCAGTGTTAAGCAAGGTAGGCCTGGTGTTTCGGCTTCTGCTGTGACGGAAGTCAACATCAACACAGCTGCTGAGATTATCCCAGAGGATCGGCGTATAACATCCCGTAACTTGAGTGAAGTGTTAGGAATTTCATATGGCAGTGTGTTTACAGCTATGCACGACCATCTGCATATGACCCGAGTTTGTGCTCGTTGGGTCTGTTGACTCCCGAAAAAGGCTGTGGGAATGGAGACAAGCCGTGACGTGCTGCGTCTCTTTGCTGATAGAGGGGATGCACTTTTTAAATCGATTATCACCAGTGATGAGTCATGGCTGCATCATTATGATCCTGAAAGAAAACAAACAAGCACAGTGCGGAAATCGCCAGGTTTTCCAACACCAAAAACGGCGAAAGTTTTTCCATCTGCAGGGAAAGTGATGGCGATCACACTTTTTGACTTTAATGGAATGATTTACCAGCATGCATTTGCTCCTCACACTCAACAGCATACTACACGTCAGTATTGGCTACACTGAGGCAGCACATTACAAAAAAAAAAAAAAAAAAACGACCAGAGCTTTCCCGGACTGGGTGGCGACTTCACCATGACAATGCACGGCCTCACGTCGCAAATCAAGTCATGCAGTTTCTGGCTCAATTCAACTTTACCTGTGTACCACATCCACCTCATAGCCCCGATCTTGCACCCTGTGACTTTTTTTTTACTCCCATCACTAAAGGCAAAGCTTAGAGGTATTCGATTTGAGAACTCTGAAGCAGTGCTCAAGAAAAGTGAGGTGATTCTCAAGGACCTGACATAGATTGGTCTGCAGCACGGTTCAAGGACTGGCAGAGATGCTATAAAAAGTACATTGAAGTAGGAGGGGACTACCTTGAAAAAGATCAGGTAAACATTGAATTGCAGTAATAAACCTGTGTGAAAAAATCAGTCTTAGTTTTTGTTGATCAGCCCTCGTGTGGCTGTGTATGTGTCTGTGTGTATACATATATACACTAACGATTTTGACTGATATAACAAAATTTTAAGACATTTCGTAGGAAGTAAAACGTACAACTCGAATTTGTCAGGAATTCTTCTGAAGTCCTCTAATCTTTGCAGAACTAGCAAACCACAAGATATTGTCACCGATCGCATTGTTGTGGAGCTGCGACAAGGCAGTGTCGGATGCGCGTGGGCAGGAAAGAAAGGGACATATAATGGCGCGCAAAGATGAACGCTTGACGAGAGAGAGAAAGAGACAGGAAATGTTCCGTCTTTTCTCTTACCGTCGCGATTGTTATCTAGAAATCTGCTGCATTATCTAACAATGACTAGGATGACCTTTTTTGCAGAGGTTTGGGAGGCTATGTTTTATTTGTTATTTATATTGTGTAATAAATTTGTATAAAGAGTAATTCTTGTAATGCTAATATTATTATTAATATTATAGTGTATCATTTTTAGAATAATATAATCTAATTTTATTAATTTTAGGAAACGTTAATTCCATTTATTATTCTTGCTATCGAAACGTTTATGTTCTTCTGAAATGTCATCATATAAAGACTTGATCATCACTTAAGATCTGCCACACTTACAAGGAAATGTGTAATAAGACAATCTTGATTAACATAAACTAGATAGAATAATATGAGTTTTTAAGATCATTTCGTATATGAATGAGTAGAACTGCCATGTGAATGTAATACATTGGATGTTTAGTACCTGTTGTGTAAAATACTTTCTGTATCCTCATCCTTTAAGAAATTTGTAATGTGCATGCAGTTTTTTGTTACAATATGGAAACGAAGGCTTTCCAATTCCAGTTTGTTTTTGAATCCATTTTAATAATTTTCGTTTGGTTTACCGGTAGCCGGAGAAAGCGACTGTTTTTCCGCCCGATGATTATGATACGTTCCCAGCTGAAGGTTCGAACTGGTTTTCATTAAAGTTATATCCCGGCCCTTTTGAACTCTTTTTCATAGCCAGGAAATGAAAACCTTGATAGTAGCCTATTGCTAGTGAACCCGCGGTATCTCTCGAATGCGTTTTGCTTCCCTTTGTGTGCAAATACCTTTTATTCTAACCGCGAATGGCATTTTTAGTAGCTAGCATTCTCGTGATGCTTTCTGCCCCTTTGTAGAAGAGTTCATCTGTGCACAATGCTGGTTGAGCAGTTCATTCCAACAACTTCATAAATTTTATTGTTATTCTTGTGGTAGAAATAAATCGTACAGGTAGTTTGTTTATGTCATTGTAATTACTCGTATGTTGCATATATTTCATCAGTGGTGTATCACAAGGTACCGAATTGAGTCCTGTGTTTTGCTTTGTAGTTCCTTCTTAAAATAAAAATGGATATAAAGCTCCAAAGATATTACGTATGTGCAGTTGCATTGTCGTTTCCTCAAAAATCAAATAGTTTTTCTTTACAAAAAGCTTGAGTATATGTTTATTTATTCATTTTATTTTTAGTGTGTGTAACAGCTGATCTAATTTATACGGTGATAGGATAGTGGACCTGATGATTCTTAAATCTAAGATGTTTTTCTAGAATTCAATTGTTATTAGAAGACAAGAAAACCTGGAAAAAGTCAGCCATTAAAAAAAATGTTGAGGGGATTTGAACTTCGACTTCCCGCTCATGTGTAAACGAGTCTACTGTCCACCAACGCAAAGTAAGTCACTGAGAGGAATGTGTCATCCAGTGCCCTGCTTATACAGTGGGTTAAGGACAGTGAATGTGTGTGACAGAACACATGCTACACAAGGAGTAGAACCGTTAAAAAACATGCGAAATATCCACTCAGTACAGTAAAACTGAGAACGTTTATTCAGAAAAGAAGCCATCAGAATTTTTCTGAAAGTTCTGTAACTGAACACGGGTATCATATACCTATCCAGGGAGCGTGTGGAAACCTTCTGCAATCCCCCTGCGTCTCAACCGCCCCCCTCAACCTGGAGACCTTCTTTGCTGTGGTAAACTGTACATATTCTCGTGCTGCTTTTGCTGCTGTGTGTGTGTGTGCGCGTGCGCGCGCGCGAGTGCCGGTGTATGTGTTTTTGTAATTTTACATCCTCCAACGTTAAGTCATATCGGACGGTGAATGAAATGGGTGAAATGATGTTCAAATGAGTCCAGGGTCCATGGAGCTTAGAGTTACCCGACATTCGTCTTTAAGGATAAGGGAAAGCCCTATTCAGGTAACTCGCCCTGACTGACATTCGAACTCGGGGCCTCTTGAACGTGAAGCAGACACGCTACCAACTATGCTACCGAGCCGGGCCCCGATATATGTGTGTATGGTTTCAATAAAATCGCATTTCCCAAACCGTTATTTTATGTAGACAAATTTGCGATATATATGTTTTTACCTTAAAGTGACTTTAATGATTCTGATTAAAATACAATTAAGGATACTCTCATGGTAAATTTTATACCCAATTTTCTCTCAACTTCCCCTGAGGTCCCCTGTACTTGCTTTATTTTATAAATAAAAGTGACAGAAATTTAACAAAACCTTACTGCAGCCAAAATGTAGAATTCGTTAAAATACACAATATATCCAACAGTTTTTCTTATTGTTAGCTGTTTTTGAAGTATTCTATGTTGCAAGTTTACACCCTTACCATATGCTACCTCTTTGAACTATCCAGCACTTCCCCCATCGTATTGTACTTTCTTTCCTTCTTTACTTGGTAGGCACTTGTTACCAATAATAAACATGGCTTGCAGTTAGGCAACTTTTGGTTAATTTGAAATAATTATTCCAAATAAAAAATGTCTGATATACTGCATTTGCCTATTTTTGTTACTGTTATTGCACAAGAGCTTATATTTCTTGCTAGTGGATATAAATATTAATTACACATTTACATATTTTGTTCTGGGTATAAGAAACATAATAATGATGATTTTAATATCTCTGTTTCTTGCGCTAAGGTTTAGAAACTGTTAATTTATATGCAAGAATAGGACAGGAAAAGCGCTGGATAGTTCAAAGAGGTAGCGTGTGGTAAGAGTGTAAACTTGCAACATAGAATACTTCGGAAACAGCTAACACTAACAAAAATTATTCGATACATTGTGTATTTTAACGAATTCAACATTTTAGCTGCAGTAAGGTTTTGTTAAATTTCTGTAACGTTAATTTATAAAATAAAGCGAGTAAAGGGGACCTTATGCGCAGGATATAAAATTAAATGGCTTTAAAATAGTTCATTAATCAGGCTCATTCTATGTAGTAGCCAATTAAACTTATGTTTTCCATTCTTCCCACACACGCATACTCAGAGATACAAATCAAAAGTTGGTTACTGCAACAATCGGCAGCAGAATTATCAGAGACTGGGATATTCGGCACGACATCAAAATTGTCTCATATAAAGGGATGCCTTATCAGATTTGACTTTTCCCTAATATCTTGTATAACTTCTCTTTAATTTTCTATTTCATATTTACACATATTTACAAAATTGCTTATGACTGTGACAGCTCAAATGTTAGACTAGTGTAAAGTTTTGGAATCATGAAATAACAGACGTAAAAAACATAATGAATAATTCATTGGTTAAAATAGAACAGATTTGACCTAATATATGCATGGCATAAAGGATATGTAGAATTTTAACACTATGTGAAACCTTTGTAAAATATATTACTTTTCGTGGTCTAGTTAAACTGCAAAATATGAATGAACTTAAGGCTGGGCTTGGCGCTGCTAGTCTATCGCTGACTAGCCAGTGAAGAGTGTGCGATGTTGTACAGTTCAACACGCGGACCGGCCCGCTTTGCGGAACCCTATGACTGATTCTTTTATCGCGCTCAAAGGATACTATTTATGCAATTATTTTGTTTTTCTCAAATTACAGAGCTATTTTTTTCTGAGGGTAACTGTGCAAATACCAGTTTGTAGGAGATCTGGTTTTGGATATAGGGAAAGATAAGGTGCCTGACCAGAAAGAAAAGAATCGCTAACGGTATGTGCAGGAAAACAGACATGGCTGATGCATTTTGTAACTTACATTCATTAAAGTGTTATTTTATGAATGTAAAGGTACTTTTTAATGTTAATAAATGTGTCACTTAGCAAACTTAGTATTACAAGTGTCTCTAGTAGCGACTGTGAGACAAATCGTAAGATTTTACTTAGGTACACTGGAAATACTTTCCTCCAGGATATTCGTTTTCCAAACTTCTATCAATTAAAGTAGTTTGTAAACGTAAGCATAAGAACATTTCGTCCGCCTCGGTAGCGTGGTGGTAGCATGTCTTCCTCACGCTCAACAGGTCCCGAGTTCGAATCTTGATCAGGATGAGTTACCTGGATAAGTTTTTTTTTCCGGTGTTTTCCCTTATCCTGAAAGACGAATGTCGGGTAACTGTAAGCTCTATGGAGCCCGGACTCATTTGAGTATCATTTCACCCATTTCATTCATCGTCCGATATGACTTAACGTTGGAGGACGTAAATTACAAAAAAAAAGTAAGAACATTTCGCCCAGAGTCGAAAATTAATGGCACGAGAGTGTACATTCTGTGACGAACATCGTTAAATAAAGCAAGAAATTCACTGAATTAGAAGTCCCAATATTTAGCCCTTCTGGAAAACATAGAGCATTGGAAACACGTGCAACCAACTTAAGAATATTTTCAAAAATGTGTTTTACGTAGAACAATTTATGATTTATAACACAAGAGTGAATATCCAAATACCAAAGGCCTCACCCATTTATGAGGGAACAAGTAGAATAATTATACGGGTTCTGTATCTTATATGTATAGTATTCTAAAATATCTTGGGTTCAAACATAATAGAACCAATGGCGGTCACACATTTCTGCTTGAAAGAAGCGTTACTGTCGCTGCCAGACTAAAATTTTTGCGCAAAATGCACAATGTTAAAAGTGTAGTTGATTCCTGACCCGTTTTATTTTAATTTTGTCTGAGTTAGTAAATATTCACTGCAAGAAGAATTATGTTTGAATTGTTTATGTTTTCTGGCTCTCACACTATTAGAATTTAAGGATATATTTGTATTGTAACTTCAACACATCGGAGCGATAACGCATTTCTGATTCCTCGGTTGGCGGATTCGGTTAGACAAATACAGATATGTATCCTCCATCTCTGTCGCCTGTTCACTATGGAACTGGCAATACCAAGAGAGCACCATCATTGTATTGGCTAAGCCCATGTTCATGTCTGTTTTGTAGCTACTCTAGTTAATTTTTCATGTGTTAATTTGGGATCCGTCCCCTTCAGCTGCCGTGGTGCGGGCGCTGCGGATCCCTAGCACTCGTGGTACCTCTGACGTTACTAGAGGAACCTTGGGCCGAACATTCGAGCCTCTCCCTGATAGGGAGTTATTCGGTTTGGGTTGGACTCTAGGGGACAGTGGCTCCCGATATACCCGTGGGAGATCGGGTACATCTGCGGACAGGGTTGAGGGAAGCCATATATCCCCGCGTACTAACCAGCATAGCTAGTAGAAGGTGTGTTAGGCCACCAGGCGGCCCTACCGAAATCTAATCGTTAGCCTTCCCCTTTGGGGTTGGTGCGCGTAAGTGGCATAACCTTTTCCATCCCGTCTTGAGTTCATAGTCTATAGGTCTTGCCCTAAGGAAAGCCCCAAGGAGGCGCTGGGCGCCCTTTCGGGACAGTTCAGTAATTCCCTGGTCATCAGAGGGGAGGTCGGTCTTTACTATGTGGGATTGCCCTGATAGATACCCTCGAGCTTAAATATATGTTATTAATTTGAAATGTTATTTGAAGCTTACAGTTTATTGTATTCCATCCAAGGTTTTAATTTGAGATTAGTATACTACTGTAAGGAAATGTTGTTCAAGCACTCATTAATTTAAATTATTTGTAGAGAGAAGCTTGTTTTGAAATTTATTCACATGCTATGATATTTTTTAACCTTTTTCAGTTTCAGTTGTAGATTATCATTATATGCATTTCATATTTTAACGTAATCCATAAATTCATTTATGAGAACTTCAAGCTAATAAATTATAAACTGTGATCCAAGTGCATTTTTTTTAAAAAAAGGGACCTAAAGAAATAAACTAACAACATCATTTTAGTTAATTGATGGAAATTAATAATTTCTTCATGCTAGCCGTATATAGGCTAAGGTTTTTGATGGATAGAGTAATAATGAACAATTAAATGCCACGGCCGGAATTAGAACCACGGATCTCCTGGTTCCGTCCAGTCGTTCTAACCCATTGAGCTACCAAGGCCAAATTGCCATCACGACATTAAATTCTCCATCTGACTCATGACGGGAAGTTGGCTTTGGTAGCTCAATGTGTCAAAACGACTGGATGGAAACCATCAGATCCGTGGTTCAAATCCCGGCCGTGGCATTGAATTTTTCATGTTGACTCTATCCATAAAAAACCTTAGCCTATATACGGCTAGTATGAAGAAATTATTAATTTCCATCAATTAACTTAAATAATAAGAGTTAAATGAGGAAGCCTGGGACTGAAGTACTTACAATAGTAAGTCGCCACAAACGGTGTATCTCGGATGCGAGAGCCCCTAGTGGTTTATCGGGGAAATATGCGGATCAAATGCAGAATTTAATGTCATGACGGCAAGTTGGCCATGGTAGCTCAATGAGTCATAATTTTAATAAAAATTACAAAAAGTTAGCACATTGTTTAAGTACCACATTTCACCAATACATTCAATTAATAGTATACAAGCTGAAAATCACTAACATATCTACTTTGTTTCTTTTGTTTTCTAGACAAGAACTGTGAATTTCAGTTAAGTAGAAGCAAGATGCATAAAGGGCACTTATGGTAACTTCGCCTCCATCTTCAAGATAACAAGAATCGGCGAGCTTAACAATGCACTTCCAAATGTCGACAATCTTGCACTTCTGCATGTGCATGTTAAGGTAAGTACTGAAAATCTTTCATTAACATCAAGTGTTATTTTCCTGTATTATCAGTAGCAGTAGTTCTAGTAATAAAACTAATTTAATAATGTGCATATCGTTATAATTACATCTGTTAACTAATGCCATTTTCTAGATGATATTAATGATAATTTCATCTGTACTCTGTTTTTGCCACAAACTTTAGTAATGAAGTAAAAAGTTCCAAAACGATGTTATGGATGTGTTTGAGTTTAAAATGAAAGCACCATAAGATTTCAGATGAGGTAATTAACCATTATTTTTTATAACTTAAGTTAGCGTAACACCCGTGTTAAATCTCATGTTAAACTAACAAACCAAATTTCTGCTGTTAAGCCGTTAACAAATGTAAAGTCAAGATAGCGAGCATGAACTCAGCTGAGGATGTCAATTTGCTATGTTTACGACCGTCTAAATGGCATTCATAATAGAGTACGACCTATGAGGGGAAATGATTTTGAGGAGCTATCAGAAGAAACTGTTATACAGAGGTATAGACTGTCGAAACAAGTTGCTATGAAGGTTACTGCGGAAGTACAAGAGAGGTTAAAATAGGCATAGAAAGGAATATGACGATCTAGCCTTTTCTTCAAGTATTAATAACTTTGCGATTTTTTAATTCACTGAATTATGTGGATAATACATTGTCCACCTCCCGTCTTGAAACGTTTGTCACTTGTCCTTCTTCGCTCCTCGTTTTAAATTTACGTAATTGTGAGTTGGAACACGAATATACTGATCTCGCCTTTACTTCAGGTATTAATAAATTTGAGATTTTATAATTTACTGAAAAATGTGGATAATATACTGTCCACCTCCCGTCATGAAACGTTCAAGTTACTTGTCCTTCGTTGCACCTCGTTTTAAATTTACGTAATGCTGACAAGTTGTTTGGTGCTTGTAGTAGTGACACATGCATTTGAATTAAATTCGTTCCCAGTATTTTCCCACTGACATCTTTCTCCTTTACATTCACCGCATCAGTCTTCTTATTTTCCACGATATCCTTAAACTTTTTCACCAATTCAACTAACAATTCTTTCTCCATCGATGAGACACTTGTTTCACGGCTTTTGTTTACGATTTTGTTCACCCGCCATTTTTCAGCTGTGTGCAGACGAAAATGAAAACAAAAGCGCATCGCTGTACGTTCAGAAAATAATACGACTCATCTATAGCCTTATACAACTGTAATATTTACAATTATTTTGGCGTTAACACATGTTTGTTAACGTTTTCGGAAAATAGGTTGGTGAAATGCAAGAAATTTAACAGTAGTTTTAGAGCTATAACAATTGTGACATTACGTTTGTTAACGTCGATTTTAACATCTGTTGGTGAAATGTCTTCAATGTTCCATCCTAGAGAACGATATCTGCTCCAATAGCCAGCTCTCACCACCACTCATAATTAGTGGGGAAATACATTCATATTAATGTAGTTAAGGCATGCAAAAGAATTATAATTACATATTGTGCTTTTATAAAATATTAATGAATCTTCTTATATACGAATGTGTGAAAATTAAACCATTAGTTTATTGTATATATTTGCAGATTGGTTAAGGTTTTGAACATTATGAATCTGCATTACTTAGCACTGTATCAGGAATGGTAATCCAGTTAAACCACTTTAACCATGTTAGGTCTAAACTTTCTGTTAACAAAATAAAATAAATCATCTAACACGAAAGCTCAAAGTGCACTGGAGGTAAGTCTAAGGTGATACAGGACACAGAACGAACCAACTTGCAAGTTTTAAGGACCGGATACCACATAGAGACAGTTGAAAGCAGGCATCCATGGCCTTCTCCAAGGAGACTTAGCAATTGTCACACAGCCTTTGAGGCAGAAATATTTGTTTACAGTATTTCAGTGCTTTATATCACAACTGCATTCAAATGAAGAGCAAAATCAGGGGCTTCAGAAGGCAGATCAATCAATATAAATGTCACCATTGTCACATAATCATTGATATGCAGTACACAGTCCAACAGCGTGTATATATTGAATTTCCAGTCCACAAAGAGTTTATCGTCGTTTTTGTAATGGTGCTAACCAAAAGACAAATTCAATATCAGCGGAAAAACTTGAACAAACTTGTTGATTAGTTAGTGAAAAAGGAAGCAAAATCTATAGCCTTAAATATCATAGCGCTGCATAGATAATATCCATGAGTGACCGTTTTGCCCCAACCCCTCTTCAAAAAAAAATATTCAAACACGAGAGATCGGTCTCTCGATGAGAATGTGCTAAGAGTAGACACATTTGTTCCACATATGACGAGAATAATACATGACCTGAAAGAACCCCACAATCTTGAGTGATATTTCCTAAACATTGAAGTGAGATTTGACTTCATAAACCATAATTAAGAAATCATAATACATATGTACTTAATTTTATTTTCTCAAAAACGAGTGTAACATTTTCGGTTAAATTGCTACGTGTTTATGAGATTTTCATATCAAACGAAATATTTACATTACGTTTTCTGGGAATAGCCTCTGAAATCTAATGACTCTTACATAACTGGTAAACTAAGATATAGCCAACACTTTATACTGAAAAATGTGTAGATCATAGAAATTCACCTCAAAGCCCTTTTTGTATGGTTAGCCATTGATATTCGATTTTACTGGTCTGAATATTCTATATTTATATATTGTAACTTTGTGGTTTCGTAGAATTAAAAAGCCGAGTCGCAGAAATTAAAAATCTGCTTTATTTCCGTAGCAGTACACTGTCCAATTCTCATGTAACAAGACATCACACAATCTTCCAAGGTCGAGGACAATAACAAACACTTGCAGCTGATTACATTAGCTCTCGTTACAAAAACACAGCTCACTCTTGTTTACAACAACTGCTTCTCAGTTCTAGAGGTTTATGGAAAACAAAACATTCTAATACCTTCGAGAAACGTAACCCAATCTACGCCGGCGATGCCTTTGCCTCAGTTATCTTGCTTGCCGGCTTCATCTGTTTACACAATTTCTTTATCTGGGATAACACTGTTTGCCGCCTCTGTGATCACTTGCCGCGTTATCGTTAACTGCTCATGCAAGCCGTCTATTATCGATTTGTGCCGAAGCGTTTATGCCCAGCTCCGCCACAATATTTTAATAAATGAGATCATGTTATCCCTTTTTCCCTTAGTCATGCAAAGACATCACAGAGGATTTGCTCTTAAAAGATTTGACTATCCGTTTATGATGTGTTTCTCGATTAATGTTAAGAATAGAGTATAATATCCTTTTAAAAGTATTGTGACTTTTTGGGTTTGTAGAATTAAAAATACAATTTTTAGAAATTGTAAATGTTCTTTATTTCCGTAGAAATACACTGTTCAATTTTCACGTAACACTCTTGTTACACAACTGACTCATCACTAGCCATGGCTTCTTTTTATACACCCATTCATGAATACCAGACTGTTATCGAATTTTCTCTAACATGTCACTAGAAAAAACACGAATGTTCTAGAATGTAAATATACCGCTGCCGGTAAGTCTTTCACCTCTGTGATAAACCATCCGTCTCTTGTTTATCGGCGCTTATCTTGTTTACCCTTAATTGTCGGCTCTCTGTGAACGCTAGCCGCCAATCAGTTCCTTTGTGTACACTAAATAACGGCTCACGACAATATTTTGTTGAAGAATGGATGGCTAAAGTACTTATTAGATTAAAAATTAAAATTTAAACTAAAAACGAGGAATATCCAGTAAAAGTTGAGTATCCCAAAAGAGTCATTTAACTTGAATCGCTTGCTTAATGAGAACTTTCCTTTTTTGTATACTACCACCTTCTGTATGTTACGGTTTGACCAACTATACAAAAGTTTTACAAAAATGAAGATTCCACAAGCCAATATGAGAATATTCATAATTATTTTTGATGGAAGTATGTTAATATGTGTGTTTTAGTTAAAATTATTAGAACCAGTATTAAGAAAATAAAAATATAGAACATTTGTCCATGCAAAGAGCAACCTTAAGCGGCAAAATTGGGCATTTTCCTAAAAGTGTTGTGTTAGAAGTTGTTAACTTAAATACAAAATTTGAAATTTACACAACATGCCTATTTAGATCATGGATAAATTAATAATTGCTAAGGATGATTTCATGTTTATTATCTAGTTTGGTAATTCTAAGATAATATAAACGAAATTCAAGAAAATTGTAAGAATATCGCTGCCTCTATAAATGTCGACGTAAACAGTTTTGTTTCCAATGTTAAAAAAAAGCAATTCAAATGAACGAACAGGTAAATAGCGTGTGGGGTATTTGCTGTTTATCGGTATCGTTGAGGGTAAGAAATAGCGGCTTTATAGCTGAGTGTTATTGCCTGGTGAATACAAGGGGCTCGTCTCGTAAGAAAGGCTGACTCGACCGACTTGTGAGAAGAGACGAACCAATATCACTTGGAGGACAGGCGAAGATATCTTGAGGCGATAAGAGGAAAGGATGCACGGATAATGAAGGAAAATGCTTTCGCCTAAGCCAAGCTCATCCCTTTACGTCAGTCCAGAATTGAACTGGATGGCATATGGTAACGATGACACTTTGTGTCTGCTACCTATCGACAGCCTCAGAGAAAATAGGATTTGTATCCATAATGGAGGGAAATGTGTGGTAAAATGTCAGAAACTGAATTTTATTTAAGGAGACTGGAAGATGTAAAGGAATAAAATTTAAAGTGTGTTGTTTTTATAAAAATACAAAGTAATAATTTCCTACTTTGGTTTATTTATGTAGTTTATTGCATACCAAAAGTATTTGAACATTTGAAAAATTTTCCGAAATATAACCTATTTTTAATTTATGTATTGCTTATAATAGTTAAAGTACAAGAAGTACTGACTTTCTTCTAAAAGAGATTGAGATGGGAATGTGTGTGTACAAACATATGCCTAAATAAATATGTGACTTTGTAGGTACGCAGAATTTAAAGTCTTGTTTGCAGATATTTAAAATGCTCTTTATTGGAGTAAACAGTAAACTTGTACACCCCTTGCAGCAATAAAAAGACGTGACCTACACAAAGACGTCTTCAAGGTCGTCTCGTTCTAAGCTGCACTTAAACCAACGAAAGAAATCACTGCGATACACTTCAAGTGTCCACACTCTCACAACTACTGCACAACTATAACTGTCCAGCTCGGTAGCGTAGATGGTAGCGTGTCTGTCTCTCGTTCAAGAGGTCCCGAGTTCGAATCTCGGTCAGGGTAAGTTACCTGAATAACTCTATGGACCCTGGGCTCATTTGAGCATCATTTCACCCCTTCCACTATTCGTCCAATATGACGTAACGGTGGAGGACGTAAATTACATAAAAAACTATAACTCAACAACTCACTAACAACTGACCCCACTCTAACACTTTGCGGGCTTTTATACATCCAGTCATGGTTCTAGAATGCAGTCGATCACTCACGACGCAGCGAGACAAAGACGGAACTATCCAGACATCTCTGTTTCTTTCTCTCTCTCGGCAAGCGTTCAGCGCTCATCCACGCGCCCACTGTGGCTTGCGGCAGCAGCACAGCAATGCCTCGGTGACAATAAAGATCTGAAATACTCCACCCCGGAACCTACTTTCGTAAACAAGGAATTTTAATATCTAAACAATCACTTTATTCAAGGTTATGAAACTCGTACACAAAAATATACAACCTTCAGATATATTGTAAATAAAATAAATTACTAATAGAAGAAACAACTTAAGTCTGTTTAGTTTACTCGTGTGCAGTTCGGCCGCCTCATTTGACGAGCCCTTATAATCGTTTTACAACACAGACCCTCCTTCTCCCTGACCGTTCTGCAAGGTTGCCACCTTTCTCGATACGCCATGGGTGGCGTACGTATCGCCAAGCCACAATTCCATAATAACCCCTATCTTATTCAAAGTGCGGTATTTGAAACCAAGCTCCTTTAGATGGCCGCGCAAAGTGCAGTACCCATAAGGAAAATCACAAATTTTTTGCAAATGTGCAAGCAATTCATCTAAGGTGGGCGCTTTCCCTTCTGCATTGAATCTATAAATTTCTTGAAGAATTAAATTGCATGTGAAATTATCAAATTTAGAGAAACGTTTTCTTTTGTTTTCACACTTGATCGGTGTCTTTGGTATTACTGTATTTTTGTGAATACAGAATTTATCAGGTTCATTGCATTGCACCTTATCAAGATTATTTTTCAGCACATATTTTTATGTGCTCAAAACAAGCTCACACTATTGTCATCACTTTGATTATTTTCACTTGACTGTAAGTTATCTGCTACCTTATTTGCATTTACCACTGCATTTCCCTCCCATGGTCTCCACATCGTGACTCACAACGAATTTCTGCACGTAATGAAACAGATCAACTGGAAGTTGGAACTTTGGCAACTGAGACTCCACGTGGAGTAAACATGCGACTGACATTTCCAGAAAATCAGGGTTGCTATTGATCCTCAATGCCAGTGTTCCATTTCTGAAGTGTGGAGATAGATTTATGACGGTCATTAGTGGGCGGGAGGGTCAGTTTCCTTTGCGAAGCAACTGCAATCGCGTTGACTAGAGAGATTTTAATAAAACTGGGTTCCTATCTCTTCCATTAACTATCAATATGCTCATGCCTGTATTTGCTTGAGAGTTTGATGACATCATGTCTGCTCTATGTGGAACATGTGTGCTCATAATCGCTGCGGAGTAGAACCACCACGCCCAAAACTGATGCCTGAAAAGCGCCATAGGTGACCACTTGCATGTAGCTGCTGGACATCTCTCTTAGCTCTGTGCCGGCGTTCTTACGCATGCTATGAGTGGACTGCTGCCGGCAGGAGTAAAATATCCCTCCCATACAATGCTGTGTTATTATGCCTATATATTCCTGGATATTCTGGGCTCATTTTCGGGTACTTTCAGGTATGTTGCGCACCCAAGGCCGCGCCGTGGCTCAGTGGTTAGACCGCTTGGCTCTCACCAAGGCGGCCCGGGTTCGATCCCAGGCGACCGCAAAGTGAGATTTGTGGTGGACAACACGGCGCTGGGGCGGGTGTTCTCCGGGATCTTCGGTTTCCCCCGCCATCTCAATCCGCCGGCGGTTCATCTTCATTTCATGTATCATCAGTGTCACCGCCTGCGGTGTCGCATGTAGTAAAAGTGAACAAACAACAACAAAAATGTATACGTAACTAGAAATAGATACTAACCTAGGGACTTAAGTGAAAATGTACATATTGAACCCCACGTTAGGAACTTTAATTCTGCAGTATTTTAGGAAATGTGTTTCTAAAGCCAGTTAAGGCCAAATACTCATTAATCTTGATAAAATAGTAGATGGAGTAATACTTTTGGTAACATTTATTAGAAGTGAGTATAAAAGATCATATGATGACAGTGTATCAAACTATATGTTTAGTTTGTGATACTTTCTGTATTTAGTTTCTTAGCATCCCTTGAAACTTAAACATATATTATTAAACGGCAAACAACGCAGGATGAGCTTGTCAAATAGTATAAAATTAATGATTCTTTAAAGAAATTTTGACAAGTTCTTCAAAAATAGTTTTCTCCACATACTAAACCCCTAAACCTTTTATAATTATATTCTTAAGTCTATTTTCTAACTCCTTGACATATAAATGCCCATCAGCATGAGAAATATGTTAATATTCAAATAGTAAACAATTGACAGATTCACTACTCTTACTTTCAAAATATTTTTAATTCAAATACTACCTTATAGAAACTATGAAGAGTATTTTATGTGGAGGTTTCACTAGAACTATGTACTTGAGAGTCTAATTAACACCCCAAATGTATTTTATAATATAATTCCTGGAGTGAGGCCCTTTCTGGGATATTTTATCTCAATTAACATGAAGTATGTACGAATAATCTTTATTGTGCAATATTAAATATAGAGAGTCAATGACTGAACACATCAAATTTCCAGTAAAGTATCTGTAAAGAGCATAGAAAAACTGCGTTAAATATAAACATGGTGTAAAGTTTAGTAAGTCCCAAAGATAGGACATGAGGTTTTCAAGAAAATATGTAAACCAAAGCACTCTTACGCAGTTCTTTTCTAGGTGCTTAGTATAATTAAAAATGGTTCTGTTTTGATTGAAATAAGCTATACTGAAGATGTTCACATGAAAAATAAATAATAATACATTTTACAGTTACCTTCTATAAGTGGTAAACTTTAAGCTGTAGACAAAAGCGTATTGCCGTATACCTCCTTAAAATGCATATTATATTTCAAATAAACTTTTTGGGTCACCAGCCATTTCCGAGACGCACAATTTTTTTCAATACTTTGTCACACATAAGTAACAACTGAAACTAGCTGGAGCAAGACTGCGGCTAAGCTCTACCCTCTTCTCAACAAAAGATTTTCACTCAAATTAAAAAACTGCACACTACTCTACACGACTTTATTGAGACAACTACTACTATATTCCTTCCTATATGCTACTATATGCCTACCCAGTCTAGGAAGGGACCAATGTTTCCGAAATCAAACGTATCCAGACATTTCAAAACAAAATATTACGAAGATCAACATATGCACCATGGTTTGTCAGAAATAGTCAACTACATAGAGAAACTGGAATCAGCACAATTCAACAGTCAATTTCTTCACAAGCCGAATAGTTCCACAGCAACCTAAAACACGTCTCAGGAGCCATTCATTATTCCCTTCGCAGAAAATCCAGCTTCGTAACCCACCAGGAGTTGCCTATCACTGGACCAGCTCTACAACAAGATCTTCTGTAATACTTAAAACAATAATGTACTTACTTATGGGGGTCCCATTGGGCTTTCCTCATTTCATTATTATTCATTGTATCATGTATGTAAATAATGTCTATAATCAATCATCTGTAGAGCGCACGTGCACTGATCGATCAATAAATTAGTTAAATAAAAAATACTTTGTCATTCGTAAGGTTCTGTTAACTTTCAGTTGTTTCTCACAATTACCTCAAAAAAGGTTATGGGATTTTAAAGTCTACATTAGTATCCAGTTCTTAAAACATTCGACGACCACTGTTCTCCTTTTATCTATAATGAAATGTGTAATACATCTATTTCTGCAAAGGTTTATCTCAATTAAAATGAAATAAATATACAAATAAACTATGTTAAGAATAATTTATGTAACCTCTACTGAACGGTTAAACTGGCCAGTAATATTAAAGTAACACATCAGACACTTTGTATTAAATAGTTCTATTTTCTCCACAACTATAACAGCTGATAGAATGATGAATTTTAAAACATATGACGATAGTACAATTATGAAAAGCACTCATTCTGAACAATATAAATGTGTTTTAGTTTGTTTATAATATAATCTTAGGCTCAGAAATCGTTTAAAACATCAAAATTATTTTCAAAAATATATAAATTTTATGGACGAAAGTATAGTACTTTCGTGCCACAAGAATCTCATTTTTTTTGTATTTTACGCCCTCCAACGTTGTCATATTGGACGATGAATGAAATTTGTGAAATGATGCTCAAATGAGCCCAGGGTCCATAGAGCTTAGAGTTACCCGACATTCGTCTTTCAGGATAAGGGAAACCCCTGGAAAACCCTTATCCAGGTAACTCACCCTGGCGGAGATTCGAATTCGGGACCTCTTGAACGTGAAGCAGACATGCTACCAGCACGCTACAGAGGCGGGCAATCTCAAAGTGACTGCAGACGTACTACGTTAATATCGACTATCAGAGTGGCTCATCTTCGATCTAAACCAGCGGTCACCAAGTGGGTCGATTTTGTGCTAGAGCAAATGACGGAGCACTGTGCAGTGCCACAAGTGCCGTGCGACAGTGCACTGCCACGAGTGCAGCGTTGTCTCGTGTCTTGCGGTTTGTTTTCGTAAACATAATGTCGGTTGGAGAATGTAATGTGACACATAGGACATCTACTCCTACATTTATGCCTTCATGGGAAGTGTTGCTTTTTTTTTATAGAAAGTGATAGTATCAGAACATTCAAGATGAAACTATCCTTATGGCAAAAGCAGTTAACCTCAAAGAGCTTGGTACATTTCCCAAAGCTCTCAGCATTTCAGCAGTTTGTCCAGGTCATGGACTTGCAAGAATATGTTCAAATACTAAGAGAGTTGAACCAAGAATTTCAGAAAGGTTTCAAGACGTGGTGCAATTATAGCCAATTTTGCAAATATTTGCTGACCCTTACTCTACAGGTGTTGATAATGTTCCATCTGAATTGCAACTTGAACTTATCAAGTTGCAATCGTCAAATAAAAAACAAATTCTAAAATGGAATTAGTTTGAGGGATTTCTATTCACATTTTCCAAGAAATACATTTCCTCGACTACATAGAAATGCCACTCGTTTTCTGAGTATGTTCGAGTCCACACACACACACACACACACACACACACACACACACACACACACACACACACACACACACACACACACACACACATACACACACACACTTACACTAACAATTTTTTTCGCTAATGAAATTAAACAAAAACAGCTGCAGTATTCAATTGTCGCATCAGAACTTAAAATGTCAAAATAGACTAGCTGTTGCACAAACATTGATACCTAATTTTGAAAAACTAGTGTGTCAAAGAGACTACAAAAA
Organism: Mantis religiosa; assembly: GCA_030765055.1. Taxonomy (NCBI): domain Eukaryota; kingdom Metazoa; phylum Arthropoda; class Insecta; order Mantodea; family Mantidae; genus Mantis; species Mantis religiosa. The sequence continues at coordinate 967,272 of JAUKNK010000522.1, read as the reverse complement.
TCTTAGAAAACTAAATTCCACTTCTGAGTAATATATTGTGCTTATTCCTTTTCTTCGAGTTGTTATTTAATACTGCTGTATTGTAAGTAGATTGTTGATTATTTTCATTTTGTTTAAACTATCAATTTATTGTTCATTGTTTTTATTAAGATAAAGGTACATAGTTGAATGATAATGAAAGAAACAATTAAAACAATTTATATAACAATTATATCCTTCATATTACAATTCGATTATTATTGTTGCACAGTCAATTGTGCATTTAAATGGCAAGATCAGCGTTCTGCCACTGCTCTGAAGCCTACGGAGTGCAACGGGTAAACTTGCACCACCTACTGTGCACACTGTATATTGGGATAGTGGTCACTGATCTAAACAATAAACGTAGCTTTAACTTCTTCTTGCTCACTTATTAAGTAGCATATGTTCACGAATACTAAGTAGATATCAAATGTGAAATTTACCGTTTCTAGAATTGGTAGATACTCAACGAAAGTTTCCGGAGCTAGACCTAACACGCAGTACAACTAAAAATTTTACAGATGTAATAAAAAATATAGCGTTATTACAACATACGAGTGTGAGTTCTTAACTCCGGAGGGTTGTAAAACTTTTATGAACTCAGTGCTATAAATTAAGCTCTCTTGTTTCAAATGTGTGTAAAAAGAATTGCTTTTAATATGACGTGTCTAAAACTTGTAGTGGAGTTTGTTCTTTCTCTCCTATGTAACGGCAGTGTTTGTATTGTGTGATCCATAAAAACCTGAACCATAACTGTTGAACCAATAACAGAACACACGTGGAACTTTGGGAGAATATACTACACAATTGGGAGATTATATTACACTATTTACATCTCAGAGAAAATGTTGGAAGTGTCCTCCAGCACCATCTATACATGTTTGTACTAGTCTCACCATGTTCTCTGAAGTTTTACGGAGAGTATCCTCGCCAATGTTACTTATTTCGTTTCGAATGGATTCCTTAAAAACATCAATTGTCAGTGGCTTATTCTTGTAGGGTAAGGTAAAGTAATTTTGCAGTATAGTAATTTCGCAGCATATTTGTAAAGCATGCTGCGCACTTGCCTATTGTAATAAGGTTTCACAGTTTTCTCAGCAGGTAGAATAACATCTTCCCTTGAAACTGAGATGCATTTCAGACCTATGCTGTCATTGGAATGCACAGAACAAAAATTTTCTCATTTAGTGACGAGTTTTCTGTCGAAGTGGAAGACATGATATACGTATCCAAGTTTAAATTTAGTTTCCAGCCATTTGAAGAAAGTTACGCACATTTTCGTAACACGGAATTGATCTGTGTGGTGTACTGTGTTGTATGAACAATGGTGTGAATTTGTTTTGTGACGCATAAGCGTACAAGTACCTTAAGAAACCAGAGCGTTTTGTTATGAAATTGCGTCTACATCTTGAACCATTCAACTCTTCAGCTGTTTAAGTTGCTCTTACATCAGTTCTACGTGTTCCTGCACAACAACAGTTGCACATTTAAGAGATGTAAGTATTCTGCATACATAATCAAAAAACAATTCATTTTAGACTATTGCCAAATTACCTTACCAGATATTGCCAAATCCAACCAAAAGGCTGCATTACTGCAGAACTGTTCCTCGAATGGTTCAAATTCTTCATTGCTTCTGTTACATCCGAAAGGCCACTTGTTTTATTAATGGACTCACACATCTCTTATATTGGAACTGAGGTCATAAATTTGGCGAAGGCAAATCAGATTTACGTAATGACGATACCTGCACACACAAGGTATTTGCTGCAACCTTTTGATGTGGGTGTTTACAGGTCTTTGAAAAGCCACTGGTCCAAAAAGACTCAACTCCTAAATGTTGGAACATCCCCACCAAAAACCCAATCGTTTCAACTTTTATGAACTCTTCAACATGCCTTTCCTCCAAAGTTTTTCCCCTGTGAACATCATGAATGCTTTCAAAAAAGCTGGTGCTTGCTCCTTGAACTATGATGCTGTTCCAAAAGAGGCACTAGCACCCAGTAAGTTAACTGAGCAAGGGTCATTTAATCCAACTTCTGTATTTGATGGATCTAGAAATGAAACTCCGCTTTCAGCTGAACGGGATGAGTCGGTGCCAAACGCTGAACACCTGCTTCAAATTCCTAATGCCCCTAAGCACCCCACAAGGAAACAGAAAAAAGGGCTCATTAGCCAAATTCCTCAATCTAGCTGAAGGCATTCAGTCCACAGTGAATGTTGCAGGGAGTTCGACCAAACGGCAACATCCAGGCAACAATAAAGATGATGAATGGATTTGTGGCGTCTGATCTAAGGCCCATTCGGTTGATGTGAAGACGAAGGGAGGTGCATCATGGACACAGTGCTCATTTTGTTTGACTCCTTATCATGATAATTCTCAAACACAGAAAACGTACGAAGCTGTTTACATGTGTGATACATGTTGTGAAGCTTCCGGTTCTGAAGACGATGATTGTGAACTTTAGGAATCGAATGATCTACTGTTGCAAACTTACCTTAGCACTACCTATTGCGAACTTGCCTACCTGCACAGACTGTCATTATGCTTATCATTGTTCAGAATACATTGTTCACAAAAACGTGATTCTTTATTAAAATATTTGTCAGTTATGTGATTACCGAAACAAAATGTTTCCAAAAGTGTATCTTACTTTAATATAATAAAAACTTTACGTTCTGTGAAAATACTGCGAAATTACCTTACCTTACCCTACACTCTATTTTTAGATACCCCCACATGAAAAAAAAAAAATAATCCGGGGAGGTTAGGTCAGGGGATATGGGGTCCACAGACCTTTTGAGATTACTCGATTATCAAAGAAACTAGTTATAAGTTCCATGGTGTCATTAGATTATGGCACGTTGCTCCATCTTGCTGGAAATAACCTTATCTCAATTCGATATCATCTCCGTAACACTTCAGAGAATATGGTGAGACGAGTGCAAACATGTATAGATGCTGGTGGAGGACACTTTCAACATTTTCTCTGAGATGAAAATAGTATAATGTAATCTCCCAATTGGGTATTATATTCCCCCAAGTTGCATGTGTGTCCTAGTTTATGGCCTATTGAAGTGGTTCAGGTTTATATGGATCTCACTATATAAGCACACATACACGCCCTCTGTTTAACAAGTAACTACCTAATACATTCAGATACGTGCACTTATGAACAAACATACTCGCATTGGGAAATGCTAGAACTGCTTGCCTTCCTTTCCAACACATTTATGGCATTTTTAAACATGAAATTACCTGTTAGTTATCCTAGATCCCTTTGAGAAATTCCATTTATCCTCTAGTGTATTGTCACCGATCGCATTGTTGTGTTGGAGCTGCCGCAAAGCCACAGCTGTACGCATGGACAAGAAAGAAAGAGACAGATAGTGGCGCGCAGAGCTGGACGCTTGCCGAGAGAGAGAAAGAGACAGAAAAGTCTGGACTTTTCCACTCCCGTCGTGATTGTTATTGAATGGTCTACTGCATTCTAGAACAATGACTGGGAAGTATAAATAGCAGCAAAGTGTGAGAAGTAGTCAGTTGTGTTGTAATAGTGTCAGTTGTATAAGGGTGGACATTTTAACTGTGCCGCAGTGATTCTTTCGTTCGTTCAAGTGCGGAGGAGCAACGAGACGACCTTGAAGACTGCTGTTTGTTAATGTCACGTCTTTTTGATGCTGCAAGGGTTGTAAAAAGCTTCTGTTTAGTGCAGTAAAGAGTGATTTAAAGTTCTGCAAACCGGACTTTTGATTCTACCAGCCCAAGAAGTCACAGTATGCTATATCTAAGTTCTTCTAAATTTTGAGGATACATTTTAAACACATTATCGTTTGTGGATCCACAGATGGCCTCAAATATTCTGGTGACAGCACAACGAATTCTATACAGACATACAGGTCATAAACTCTCCGTCTGGAGTGAAATAATTAGTCATAAATTGTGGAAATACTCTGATTCCAACTGAAAGTTAACAGAAACTGTGCTTCGAGATTTAGTAAGCCAAATTTTCCCCTCCTGAAAGCCTTTAATGTTACCGAACGAGACTACAATTCAGCTACGGAGACACGATGTATGGGTGATTAGTGTATTTCATTTATACGAGGTGCATCCAGAAAGTAAGTCTCGATGACCGATAAAGAGAACAAAACAATCACTAAGTAAGAAATATTAATTAGAATAATCACATAGAATCACTGGTTACTTTTCAACATAATAACCACCATTGTTGAGGCATTTATCGTAACGGTGCACCATTAGTTGTATGCCCAAGTCATAAGATTCTGCCGCCAATGTCTGCAGCCATGAAGTCATTTCATTCTGCACCTCAGCGTCACTGTGAAAAAATTTTCCTGCCAGAAAATGCTTCATGAGACGGAAGAGAGGAAAGTCACTTGAAGCGAGGTCCGCCTTTAGGGTGGAAGTTCGAAGACCTGACATCCAAATTTATTCAACACATTTCGTGTGGCGTTAGCTGTATGGGGTCTTGCATTGTCATGTACAAACGTAATACCTCTTGTCTACATTCCACGTCTCTTGTTCTGGATTGTCCGCCTGAGTTTATGCAACGTCTGGCAAATTCGGACAGCATTTACGGTCTCCACTCGCGGTTCGCATAAGAGGACATGTTGTTGGCGCGAGGACTACCCAAAAGTCCAAAGACTCTGGCCTCTATCAGCCCGGGAGCGATGGAAAACTCCGGGGTTCTTTCCTCTGGGCAGTACGTGCGTCAACCCCGCAGGGAAGACTACCGAATAACCTCGGTTGGGCCGCCTGGTGATCTAGCACATCATCTACTAGCTCTGCAGGCTAGTACCCGGGACCTTTTAGGCAACCCTCTGCCCCCTCCGGGCGGTCGAAGCCTTGCCAGAGGTACCCGATCTTCCGGGGTGTCGGGAACGCACTTTCCCCTCGAGTCCAACCCAATCCTAACAACTCTCATTCAGGAAGGGGCTCTAATGTGCGGCCCGAGGTTCCTCTAGTAACTCAGAGGTACCACGAGGGACACCACGTCGATCCCAGAAGACAGTGCACATAATTTTTTGACAGAGTTTGTCTACTTGATTTGGTCTTCACAGGTGAACCACTATACCGCCAAGGCGTTGGTTGATGTTTTGTCTCTGGTGTGGCATGCGCACAGATATTGTCACACATAATGTCCTGTCCATTCATGGACACAACTGACGATGGATTTCTGCTGGAGATGGCCTTTGAGCATGCAAAAAATAGGATGACTGCCGGTACCTCGCATTTTTTGGGGGATAATATCAGGGTAGCAATTTTCTCCTATCACAGAGCAGTAAGCACTGTCATCACAATTTTACCATATACCTCATATCTTTTTCTGCGCACGCGCATTCCTGTCCGACTGATGGTGCCATCTCTGGACGCCATCGGCACTTACTTTCTGGATGCACTTCGTACATTTATGATAATGTAACTTTGACATTCCTTTTGAGTATGCTAAGCATAACTGACCATATCAAATTAGGAATTATTTTATATCCACAATATATTTCAATACAGCAACAGTTGACTACTACACTTGACGGTTAAGACATACGCGGCAAATTTACCTGGAGCATGGTTTAGTTATGAGTTTCTCACTGTCAGCCACATATCAGGATCAGAATTCTGGGACCAACCAGTATACAATAGGCTGCACCACCTTTCGAATATACCTGCCGGCTACAATTTCGATAGCTAATTCTATTTCCATGTTCATTGGGATCTCGATACAGGTGTTGTTAGATAATATCCCCTCAGGTAAATAATGGAGAGGGTTCAGGTAGCGTGACCTCGCAGGATATAGAATGTTTCATTATAGCGAACAGGAAACTTACCATTCTGATTTCTGTTGGGTGCAGAGGTGATACATGATACTTCATTGTGCTATAACTTGTGTTTACTTATTGATAACTGTAGCTTCTTTCTAAAAAAAGTTACTTTAGGTTATCTTACCTTCTATAAACATAAAATAGGTACAAAATAATCGAGAAAGTTCCAAGGATAGTCTTGATAAACATTAAAGTTCTACACTCTTTGGCAAACAAACAAAATAGACTGGTGAATCATTTAATCCTCAAGTCAGTTATTTGCTTATTGTGTGCAGGGAAACAAAGCAGTTACGTTGTGTTGTTGGCCTACTTTGTTAAAACACTTATAACAAAATACGTATATATGGAAGTAAGAATTGAAGGTGGAGGTAGAGTTAGATGAGGATTCATACCCCAAGACAAATATCAACTTCAGGATGGACTGTTAAATTGTACAGCACAGGAAAGGAATTAATGGAATGATTAGATTAGATTTATTATGCATATTCCAAAATTTTACAGTTTATAACTTTTTGCTACATTTATTTGTCTTTAGCGTGTTGCTACCTTGGCGTACATGACACCCTGGTCTTCTGCTCTGCCAGGTAGCTATTAACCTCCATGCCTTCTTGTTATTTAATTAGTCCCATTCTTCCCCCTCGTCTTCCTTTCTTATATTCTTTATATTTCTGGCCCATTTTTCTTTTAATTTCTGCAAGAACTCACCAATACTTCTTACCTTCTTTTCCTCCCCGCCCGTTAACATTTTTATAGCTACGATCCTCTTCTCTACTTTTTCCCAATTTTCCTCCCAAACCTTTGATCTCCTCATTGCAACCTCCTCGCATTCTGTTACATAGTGTTCTATGCTTTCTTTTTCCCCCACACAATTCACAAATTCCCTTTTCCCTATCTCTTATCTCTCTTAGAAATATTGTTCCTGTTCTCATCCAAGCTAACCCTTCTCTCTCTTGCCTATTGCAGTAATCTACATATGCTTCTAGTCCCCAATTTCCTTTTATTTATTTGTAAAATTGTAATGATTTCATTTTTTATAGACTTCGCCATATTTCCTGTCTTTCTATATCTTCTATTCTGCATTTTACTAATTTACCCACATCGCCTGTATTCCTTTCCTCTAATCTCCACATATCTCCCATTCCTATTTTCCATAATTCCTCCTATCTCTGCCCACCAACTATTTGAGTTCGCTAATATTTTTTGCTGTCTCATGCATAATTTCATAATTTACCCTTCTTTGGCCAAATACCTATGCCAAAATGAAATTATTCTTTCCATTATTATTCCATATCTTCTTGTCTTTCCTAATTCTACTGAAGCTACTTCCCTAGGGGCTGATCTTGATAAGTCTAGTAGCTCTTTACAAAACCTGCAATTTTGGTCCACAGTTTTGTTTACCTCTGTGGCCCTCTCCCCGCATCAGGAAGCGTACAGCCCGCCACGGTAGCGTAGATGGTAGCATGCGTGCCTAACGTCCAAGAGGTCCCGAGTTCAAATCTCGGTCAGAGTGAGTTACTTGGATAAGGTTTTTCTGGGGTTTTCCCTTATCCTGAAATACGAATGTCAGGTAACTCTAAGCTCCGTGGAACCCGGGCTCATTTGAGCATCATTTCACCAGTTTCATTCACCGTCGGATATGACTTAACGTTGGAGGACGTAAATTGCAAAGAAAAAAAAGTTCACATGGTGTTCGCGGTCGGTTTACGAAGGTGTCACGCAACTGGACTCTTTAACTTCGTCCTATTGAGTCACCTCATAATAATAATAATAATAATAATAATAATAATAATAATAATAATAATAATAATAATAATAATAATAATAATAATAATAATAATAATAATAATAATAATAATAATAATAATAATAATTGTAATAATAATAATTGTAATAATAATAATAATTGTAATAATAATAATAATAATAATAATAATAATAATAATAATAATAATAATAATAATAATAATAATAATAATAATAATAATAATAATAATAATAATAATAATAATAATAATGAGAATGTTCACACTTTGTATATTTGTTTATAAATCTATTTAAAGTCGTTTTAACAGTAAGGTCATGTTGTATTTACGTGATACAAAATATAAAGTTTATTGTGACTTTGTGGGTTCGTGAAATTAAAAGTCCAATTGAAAAAACTCAAAATGTTCTTTATTTCCGCCGAATTACAGTCGGAACACTTGCCGATTACACAGAATTACGTAGCGCACACAATTACAATTCAACAGTTCGTCCGTCACAGTTCCACTCTGCTCTCGCAGTTACGTACACTCCTCCGATGCACGTACGCAGTCTTCCAGTCCGTTATCTCACTGGGCGCTCCTCACGGCTGCTCCACAAGAACTGAACTCTCCTCCAGCCCGACCGTCGCTTATATAGGACCAGCTGACCTATCTAGAAGGTTCCGGGTTAGATGAAATATCCCGACTGTTCCAGACCTCAGGGGGAGGGGAAAGGGGCGTGACACTTTCCTCACCTTCCTCTTCAGTAAACGCTACAATATAAATGGGTAGGCGTGGGCAGAATGCCTTCTGTCGCCCTACTGCCCGCCGGTTCTATCGGGAGCTCCGACGTTCGGATGACAATATGTATAATGCATACAATATATAAAATTAAGTAACAGTACATAGAATACTGAAGTTATACACATAAGATACAATATTTTGTTACATTTCCAAAACAAACTTTAACGAAATGCAGTGGAACACTTACAATACAAAACAGTTTCAATGAAACTATACATACATATGATAATATAAAAGTTACAATTGGAAATTATTATATATTTACATGTTAATGGTATAAAAACTAGATTTTCATATACATTTTTGTATTTTTGAGGAAGAGCATTACTTGCTTGAAATTTGATGGTTTGTTGAGTATAGTAGATCAGTTTCCAGCGATCTCATGAATCCGTCGTTGTTTAGCATATTGTTTGCACTCTGTGAAGAGGTTTTTATCAGTGAGCTGCGTGTTGCAGACTTCACAGTAAGGTGGATTGCTTTTGGCGAGGATATGTGAGTGGGTTAATCCATTGTGACCAATTCAAAGACGTGAGACGATCTCTTGATATTTCCTTTTTTAGAGAGTAGATAGGTGAACAACTAGTGTTACCTTTTCGTACCATGTTCAATTTTTCTGGTAGCATCTGGTTCCAGGTTTTTGAGTTGCCTGCTGAGATGGTTCATGGCATCTTGGTATGGTATCTTGTATTCTGCTTCCAATTCTGTAAGCTGACTATAGGTTAACCGTGAACAAAATGCAGTTGAAGGCGTGGCTTACCAAACCTGAGGTCTTCTACCTTTTCCCCTCTACTGTCAGTTTAGGTTGCCTCTCCTCTCCTCCATGGCAAAAGTTGCACAGCGCTGGTCAGCGTATGAAGGGCTGGGAGTCATGTTCTGCTTAGATGACAAGGAGTAGAGAAGACTTTGCTCGCGCTTGCGCACAGCGACTGCACTATGTTCGCGGTCTATCTATAGCTTATTCGGCAGCTTTGTCTGCATCTTCGTTGTCTTTGATGCCACAGTGTGAAGAAACCCACATAAAGATAATCTGCTTGTTTTTATTGAGGGTCCAGAGGTACAAGGTTATGGATATCCTTAAGTAAACATTGTATATTGTTTCATATGTTTTGTGCATATGGTCACCGTGTGTCATTGTTGTGCTGCTGCCACAAGCGGAATCTGGGCGCTTGCCAAGAGAGGAAATGAGACAAAGAGAGTCTGCGGAACGTTCTGCCCATTGTTCCGGCCGCGAAAATTCTCGAAAGGTCTGCGGCTGTCCAGAAACAATGGCTAGGGATGTATAAATACCTACAAGTTGTTAGACGCGGCAGTTATTTATTGGTTATTGTGACAGTCGACGGTTTAATTGTACCACAGTGATTTCTTTCCTTTGTTTTCGTGCAGCAAAACACCCAATCCGTCTTTAACACAGTTTATTATCAATTTCACGTCTTTTCGCTGCAGAAAAATTTGTTCTAAATTTCTGCAAACCAGATTTCCGGATCTACGTAAACCTCGCAGTCACAATGTCCACATACTTCCTTTTTTCTTACACTAAAATGTGTGCGAAAAATTGAGTCTCATAATTAAGTCTCAATTACTATACGTGCACAGATAGCCGAGCGATTATAGACAAGTCTGTAAGAGCTAGAACTACAAAGGTTCGAATCCCAGACATCATATTGATTTTTATTGTGGAAATATGAAATGTGTATTACGGACATTGTAATATAATTTAAAATTCCTAAGTTTACTTAATTTTGTGACATTTATGCTGCCACATAGAAACAGAAACACACTACTCTGTTTTTAAATTAACCAAACTGAGTATTTCATTCCTATGTGTAAAATAAGACAAAAATGGAAATTAAATTAGTAGTGAGTGTGTGAACCCGCTGTTCCTATTAATACGGGGCATGAATGAGACCAAATGCCTAGTGAAATTTTCACGAGAGGATACTTTGTATTATATGCCAGCAACATTCATAACAGATGAATGCGCCCGAGTGTTTACACAAGCAATATTAAGGCAATTTTCTAATAAGATTGAATTTATTTTGAAAACGATAAGTATTGTTTGCGTTTTTATAAATGAGTGGGATTAAAATATTATCATTTATCTTCTGCAAGAAAAACATAATTCATTACTATTAAAATAATGTCGCCAGGCATTGCTTTGCTGCTGCGTAGGTGAACGCCGGGAGAGAAAGAGAAGCGGGGAGTGAAAGAAACAGTAACCAAGCCACGCCCACGGAGCCGATGAGCGCTTGGCACTCACCGAGAGATAGAGACCAAAAGAGGAAGAAAGAGATATTTCCATTGTGTTCTCGCTACGCCACGAAAGATCTTGTGGCTTCGACAACTTTCGAGAAACGATGGTTTGGTTATAAAGCGTCGCGGCTAGTCGGACAGCTCAGTGCCCACTTCAGCTTCCGAGGCCGAAGGATAGAGTGGACTAACTCTATCCGGTACCTAGGAGTTACGTTGCATAAAGGTCTAACCTTTCGCCAGCACATCAGGGACCTAGCGGCGAGAGTACATGGAGCAATAGCTTCCCTGTATCCAATGCTGGGGTCGAGCTCGATGCCGCTTCGCCTGAGGTTATACCTTTTCCGAGCGCTGGTAATTCCTGTCATGCTTTATGCATGTTAAACCTGGGACATGGCCGCAGATAGCTAATTGTCATGGCTTCAACGTGCACAGAATAGAGGACTACGGTCTATCTACTCTGTGAGCCGCTACTTTCCCACCAGGTTGCTTCATGAAGCACCAGGTCTTCCATACGTGGAGGACGAGATTAGGCGCCGGGAATCAAAATTATGCGCCAACTTACCCAACCATAGACGCGCCCTTGTCAGATCATTGGGAGATTGTGACCCCACTAGACGTCGCTCTAGCCTACATCGGGTACCCCGCATGGCTTGCGGGCACCCAAGATAACCCAGAAGCTAATCCCAACAGCAGCTAAAGCTGAGCTTTACATATTCTCCTAAGCTGTTTGGCATCAAAATTACCAACCTAAATTTCAGAAACAAAACACCAGGGTACTAGGCATGCGTCTTATCCTTTCATTCCCAAGGTACAATTACTGTATCCTTACAAATTAATTCCAACCTAAAACCCCACCAGACACCCTACAACATCCCGAACAAACTTTACCTGCGGTTAAACCCAAAACGGGTGGGCACGCAGCAAAAACCTTCTGGCTAAATACAGTCAGCCAGCAGGACGAGCGAGCAGGCGAACAGCTCGGTTTGTGCAGCGGAGCTGCTAGTCAGTGTGCAGCTGTGTGGACGTGTGACAGAAGACCTTTAAGTTTGCGTTTTTATACGTTACATAATTCTGCTGCTGCAGAGTACTGTACAAACTATATTTCTACGGAAATAAAGAGCATTTTGAATTTCTGCAAACTAGACTTTTAATTTACGAACCAAAAAACTCACAATAATAATATTAATAAAATGAAACATGTACTTCAGGCATTCGAACTCATATTGGTCTACGTATTAGATACATTCATTTTACCACTCGGCTACCATACATACGGCCAAGCCGCAAGGCATCTCCCTATCTATCGCTTAGCTTTTAAATGAAGCCAGAGTGGTATCAAAATGTATATTGGAAAAAAATGTTCTTTTACGCTAGCCGTGTGTAGGCCAAAGTATGGAAAGATAGAGTCATACTGAGAACTTCAATGTCATAGACGGATTTCAAATCATTGAACATTTCAGTCTGACTACATTTCCAAGGCATATATGGTGAACGTAGCGTCAGCGAATGCTTCCTTTTTTCTGGAGCTGCTCATTTTTTGTCAAAGGGTGTATGTTGTCCAAACTGAGTTTTCCTTATTTATTAAACTACTGTGGTAAAGTTAAAGTGATTCACACTCCTTAAGTATGCTGTAGTTCTGTAGTTACATGAGGTAAGTGACTATCTCTAGAGTATGAATATGAAGTTATAGTGATTAGGGGAGTGAAGTGCAAGATTTTGGAACCAAGCGGATACGGTGTAAAGGTTAGTGAGGATGTTGCTGCCTGCTGATCCCGATGGCTTGGGATGTTCTCAAAGATATGGCTGATGTATAGTACAGGCAGGATTTAAACTTGCTGTGCTTCTTAGAAAATTGCTGTGGTAAGTTATCTGGAGCCTGACTTTCTGGTGTCTTACTCAGTAGCTGCTGTAAGTTATAATAGGAGCTCTGTTCAATAAATATGATCATAATTTTTTACGGTCATAATTTTTTTCGCATTCAAATTCAACCTTATTATATTCTGTTAGCTTAATGTGAAACAAACACGCCGCAGTAGTTTCATTGTTGGCACTCCTGTTTCCCGCCTGTGAGAACCACGCAAGATCAGACATGCTCAGTATCGCCTACCGCTGCAATGGAGGTAACATGCAGTTACAGTTGATATTAGAGGAAGATCCGGAGTTTCTATCAAACGTAATCACTGCTGATGACACTTGGCTACATCATTTTGATCCTGAGAGCAAACAGCAAAGCTCAGTGGGGAAATCTCCTTCATCACCAACCCCCCAAAAAGCAAAAGTGCTTGCTTCTGCTGGCAAAGTTATGGTCATCTCATTCTTTGATATTCATGGAATGGTTTATCAGCATGTTGTACCTGCACACACATCAGTAACTGGACAATACTACAGGGATGTCCTGGAAACATTACAAGTCCATATCAGGTGCAAAAGACCAAATTTCCGTGAAGCAGGCTGGATGCTACACTAGGATAATGCGCGGCCGCATATTGCCAATGTTGTTGCTGAATATCTTGCAAAAATCAACGTGAAGTGCATCCCTCACTCTCCCTACAGTCCGGATTTAACTCCATGTGACTTTTCTATTCCCTAACTTGAAGAAACGCCTTCGTGGGAGGCATTATCCATCATCAGAAGCAGTGGTGAAGGCTGCGGAGGCGATTTTGAAGGATATCTCAAAAAATTGTTTCCAGCATGTCCTTGAAGACTGGCAGAAACGCTGGGACAGATGCATCACTCTCAGGGGAGACTATTTTGAGAAGGAAAATCAAAATTATGAGCATGAGTAAAGGTACGTTGTCAAGAAATAGTTGTGATCATTCTTTATTGAACAGCCGTCGTATGTATGTATAACACGCGACAAAATGTTTGGAATTTGTCAGTTCTAAGACTTGCTTAATATCCTACCATTCTTAGTTTTAGCATTGTTAAATTAATTCTTAGGTTCATCATGTTTGGAGTAGTGAAATAGTTGTAAAAATAACTACAAGAAAATAACTTTCCATATTATGTGTTTTATGTGCTTTAGTGACGATCAAATTTTAATATTTGAAGCAAATATTTACTTATAGCTCTTCAAAGTTAAATATTTTCCCTAATAAGCTCACTTTAAAGGTTTGTAAGCGTGTTGTGAGCTGTATTATTATTTATTCATACTAATGGAGAACATCTGATAATCCACTGAAAAATTGCATACACTTCTGAGGTAAGCGCCTGCTCTCTGTGGATATTTTTAATAACTATCACAATAGTTGAACCTTGTGGACCTAATTATTGTCTGGTTGCTATCAGTTTTAAATCAAGTTCATATCGTTTAGTACTTTTACATAGTATCGTGGAAGTTTACTATAGATACTGCTTATATTGTCAGTTTTGTTTAACATTTTGTACTAGAGAATATTTTTATTACCAGAGTCAATACTGTCCATTGATCTCAGACATGTACAGAATTTATATTCAGTCTGTTCTACAATTTCCTGGATATTGAAGGGCTTTTATGGAGGGTAAGTTTCGTGACCGACGATCACTTGGTTCATTTTCTACATCTCTCCACCTCTTAAGTGTTTACCCACTCAGACGTGAGTGTTCAAGAAATATTCTTCTCCCTGCTGTATCTTGTATTTGGAAAATGTCTGTTTGATGGTTAAGAACAAATATTGTCCTAGTGCTTTGCTCTACCTTAAGTGATACTCATTTCTCTTATTGATATTACACCTTTCAGACAATAATTCCAAGATAAGTTGATATTTTATCATTTTGTGAAGTTTTCTGCGCACAGTGATCGAAACAAGTGTGCAAAACCAAACGAAATCGAAAAACGGGAGTCGTTGAAAAGTGGTTGAGCAACCAATCTTGAAGTTCAGTGCAGGTTTTTAATCACTATACTCGAAGTTTATAATATCAGAGTATGTTTGCAGAGTGGACTATTTAATCAGCTGTTTTGGTCTTGGCCATATGAGAGAAAAAACAATAGAAAATAAAATATAAGAACCACTAAATACGTATGAGTGAATTCAGAGTGAAGAACCTTGGAACAAACGTTCACCAAGTTCACCTGATTTTGGATCTAAAACTAAGCATGCCTTATAAAATACTTATTGATCTTGCAGTCTCGCACTTTTACGATATTTTTTAATATCTTGATATGTAATTGGTGTGTAGTTTAAATAACGGAAACAATTGATTTCTGCTTAAGAAAGAGCCCGATCCGATGCGATTTTGATAATGTTCCTGAAGACCTATTATGAGTTTCAAATGGGAAGGGTTCTAGAGTCCAGCTAATCAGATGCCGTATCACACTCAGCGTTGCCAGCTTGTTACCCCACTCCTTTAATATTTCCCTCTCTCTCGCACACTGTTACAACGTGCACGTCTGCTTGGCGCAGATGTAAGGGTAAGCAAATTATATTTCACAAACTTTTACAGTGATTCAGTTGCCAAAATAAAAATTGGAAAGGGTATTTTCGCAAATTATGTATATTTTACAATACTATAACTATAATTATAATTTATGAATTACCTGTTTTTGTAATCCAATGGAACTGCCAGTGGCTCATCCATATCGCTGTCAAAGTCACTTCCGTTAAGAGACAATTCGTCATTGTTACTGTCTTCATCGGCTGAGTCTTGCAAATTTATGATTATAGGTTCCAAAATCTCGTCAAGTGCTATTTCTTTCTTTAAATCATCTTCTTGAAGGTTTTCTGCATACCTCACGCAGTTTTCCCAGTCCTGTTGTGTTACTTTATCAATTTCTTCGTGAACAAGTCGTTTAACGTCCGTCAGTTTAAAAGTATCATTTCTGTTTGCAAACCCCCTTTTTATTTGGGCCCACACCAACACAATTGGAATATATTGGCAGTGATAAGGTGGAAGGCGTATTAACTCGTATCCCGTTTCAATTGCAAGTTGATCCAGCTGATACACTTTTTTCGTGTTTTTAAATGGAAGTACTCTTTGCAATAACTCATTTTTAGTTTCTGTTTCCAAAAAAAAAAAAAAAATGAAGAACGTGTGCAACTTAAAAATAATACTTCTAACTTGACTTCGCAATACCAACCTTTTTGACTCGCCACTAAATTCACCGCAAAAAGCCATTGTACTATTTAACTCTTACTCTACTGTTGCGTAAAGAACAACTGAATGATATTGATCTGAACTCTCCAGAGTAAATAAACACTTCTTATCCAGCATTCATTCATAAGCATAAGCATACAGCATTCCACAGGCTAACAGGAAATGAAGTGCTTATTCTTTCTCGAATTTAACACCTTGATTTATTCACGTTAATTTTTTCATCCGTCATGTCAGTAGTTTAAATTTCAGTTCTGAAATTTTCAACTTTCTAGAGTAAATAGAGATTACAAACCATTCATAAACAAAGATATAATGTGACCAGACACGTTCTGCCAGGGCAGCAGGATATTTATTGTTTCCTCTCGCTCGAATTGGCCTACTCAAAGTAATTATTTTATCACGTCAAGTCAAACATTTACGTTTCAGTTCTGAGTAATTACAAATATACGTACACGCATACATGCCAACCAATAATGATATTCATACAGTGCTTACCTCACGATTTATTGTTATAATATATGCAACAGTGGTTTATTTACTTGTATTAGAAAAAACTGTTTGAGCTAAAAATAAGGGGTTTTCATGGTTATGTTAGATATATTACTCTCTACTTTCCACATGGATCAGTTTCGGAAAAATATTAATTTTTGTCTTAGTTTGAATAGTATTTCATACAGAGTGATTAGGTTGGCACTCCTCACACACCACTTAGCGGGAATGTAATACGACAACACCGCAGGACTCCAATTGGTTGCTCACCTAGTAGCGCTCAAGAATAAACACCTTCCCATTTGAAACACAAAATAGTAGCTGCAGTAACTGAACTAACAATTAATATTGCTTTATAGTCGTTTTAGGTGATTTCCGGTGTTGGTTGTCTTCTTTTTCCTTCCCTAAATATCTTACATTCGGTTCAGGTTACTGTTGCCATGGAGCTGTTCCTCCGTTGCTCCAAAACTCTGAGGCCAGTAGTAACCCCCGTCTCCTGTACGTCCAATGTGCTCCGAATTCAGCACTTGTCTCTATACTTGGGCTTTAATGTTGAGCTTGTCAATGTGCAGAATGATCAGAAAGACACAATTTCTATCCTCAAACATTTATTTTAAGGAAATACGTTTCCTCGCATACACACCGATTGTAGCCATTTGTCAAGTTTTTATTTTCTCTGCGAAGTACTTACAGTAATTAGAGAAAGTATTGTATTCCACCCAAAAAATTAATGGCTGTCACCTAAACACACATTTTTGGACTCAATAAACGAAAAAACATTAAGCAAACACACGAGTAATAGAACATTGAAGCTCAGTTCTAAAAATGCAATACAAAATTTTCAAGAAAATACTCCAAACCTACGTTTACTTAAAACATACTCCAAAGTTTTATTTAAAAATGTTCCAGCGATATAGATTAAAAACAGAAGGTTTAAGATATTCATTCCTATGACAAACTAAATGTAGAAATAACCTTTCTGAAAATTTTCGCAGAAAAGCTGTTATTCCGGATAATGTTTGGTAAACTTAGAAACCATAAAGGATAGAAAAAAGTCTTACTTCACAAAAAGATATAAATCCCGTTAAAATCCTCAGTGAAGTGAGCATTTACGGAAGTATTCATTCCTATATTTCTGAATGTTCCAGTAATTATGTGTTTCCCAAATAGGAAGTTCTTTACTTCGTTTATCTATTGGCCATGCAAAGAGAACGGAATTTCAAGAGCGTCACATAGCAACCAGATTTAAAAGATTTGACTGTCGCCTAAAGTCTACTGTACTCCCCATATGAGCCTTAATAGACACATTAGACACATAAAGAAAATCTGGAGTTACATTAAAATTATTGTCTCTTCCTCAATTCTTTATTTGTGGCTGTAGGCATTACTCCAAAAAAATCTCCTATCCAAGTATTCACAAAGAGCAATTGAATATCAACGTAACTAAAAAACAATTTTACATTAAGTAACAAATAGCCGATCAAGATGTCTCAGTTGGTTTCGTCTGTAGAACGCATTCGGGAGGCCCGTGTTCGATCCCGTAGCCAGCCTCCTTGACCTATGTGTTTTTCAGAGGTTTTCCCGGGTCACCAGGCGAATGCTGAATTACGTACTATCCCTCCGTTTCATCTCCATTATAATTTCACATCATCTCTCATTTGGTGGTGTTTATCAGGTTGAAGTGTCGCCGAATATCTCGGTGCTGCATAGCAGGATGATATGCTCCTTCGGTAGGACGATCTCCGGTCTCCGAGCCAACCTAGTAGGCTGTTTCAAGACCACGGTAGGTGGGATGCCGGCTGTACTGACCTGCTGGGGAGTTCCAAGCTGATCAATTGTAGGGACCCTCCCCTCTGCACTGCCGTGACTCCTTGGGACGGCCGGCTTCTGTCTCCTCTCACCTCATCCTTCCTGCTGGCGATGCAACACTTGGGTTATAGGGAAAATAGATAAACACTGGTCACAATTCCTTCGTTTATCATTTATAGGAGATTGTACACATTGTGTCTTCCAAAGGAACATGTATTCACAAACTATTCCAAAACGTTACATAAGTACATTTCTCACGTAAGTGTCTTTAATATAGATAAGTATTCTTATCAAAATCGTTTACCATTTTCCATCTTCTTCTTCATGGTTTGCACTTCGGCCCGTTCCAATTCCAAATTGTTGATACCATCGTTTGTTTGGACTTACTGGTATCATTTATTAGGAGCATATAAGTAGGTAATTAAAGTTATATATGGAGAGGTTACCAGCCTCTCACATAACCCCAACCTGGAGGACCAGGGTTTGTATTCAGAGTATCCTTCGCTCAGATGTGTTGCCTTCACTACGGCTTCCGAGGTCTATTCGTTGCGGCCGAACCATGTTTCCCCTCGCCTCTTGCCTTCTAGTTGGTGCGACTGAGTCCCACCATCGTATTAGGCTGTGTAGTTCATCAGGTACTTGGCTCTCCCACCATGACCAGGTAAGGACCTCGGGAAAGTCCATTTTCCTGGAATTAAATAATTTGGAAAACAGTTCCATGCAAAAGGGAGTTCGTATTGGGTGATTTTCATTAATGTACACACATTCATGAACCATTTCTCTAAAAATGCTTCTTTGAATTCAGGGGGCCTCAAAAATAAGTACTTTCATAGAATGTTTGAGCGAATGTAACACCTTTTCTTATTATATGCCTGGTTGATACGCAAATTTATTTGATGTCAATAGTCATAGACTTTCATTTGACTTCACCAATGTGACGCTACGTTGGATAGATCAGATAAAGTTTATATGTATATTAAATATATATACTTATAATTAAATATAAAATTAGAGAAGTATATAACAAAAATAATATAAACGCTCAACGACAGCTAAAACAATAAAGAGGGATTAAAGGGATGACAAAACAATAAACATTGATTTGAAACCAGTGAATGACCAACCGACATATTTTAAAAGTAGCGTTAGTCGGGCTGGTTAGCGTCACGCAATATTACTCCGCGTCTGGTATGCATGGAGAGCAGACCAGTGAAGCATTCCGTGTTGGAAATCTGCTAATAAATATTAAATTTGTGGAAGTTTTTGTTTTTACAGTGAGTAAACTAATGTGGCATATATCAAATATTAGCAAGAGAGTTTCAAGTATTAAAAAACTTTATTAAATGCATAAAGGTTTGTGTATTTCTTCAAACCACCCACGTATAGCCCGAAGGTTAAATCTCATAAACTTTTCCCAGCTTCCAGCAGTTGTGATCTGAAAACAGATGCACGGTTACGTAGAATCAAAAGTCTGGATTGCCAAATTTTAAACACCCTTTATTGCGGTAAAAAGACGTAAAATCGACAGTCAGCTGTTTTCAAGGTCTACTTGGTGCTCCGCCGCACGTAAACAAATGAAAGAAATCACTACGGTACACTTCAAACGTCGACTGTCGCAATAACCATCACACAACTGCCGCTTCTAACACTTTGCCGGTATTTATACCTCCAATCATTGTTTGTGGAAAGCCGAAGACCTTCCGAGAAATTTCTTGGCAACAACAATAGACCAAGCGCTCGGGAACTTCTCTCTGTGTCTTTCTCTCTTACCCACGCGCCCGTCTCTGGCTTGTCGTGGCAGCACAACAATGCCATCGGTGACACTATAAACAGGATCGTGGTAGAAATAGTATAAATAACAAATAATTAGTCGCAAAGAATTAAACACTGCAGAAATTCAACTACTACTGTAGCTTACTTTTTCTGTTCTTTTCTCTCCCCAGAAACTTCGACGGCACGTTTTCTATCTTTTTTAATTAATTTTTCAATGTTTTCCTCAAAAATTGTGAGTAATAAATTTTTACAGCAAGTTCTGTATAAATTGAGTTAGCGGAATTGTCTATGTATATTGACAGAATGTTCCTCGTTAATACATTAATTTCGCATATTGTTTACCACAAACCTTCATTTGTAGTGTACGTGTGTATATGCGGTGATTATCATCCATTCATTACTTCCACGAACTTATTATTTGCTTCGTTTCTTCTAATTAGACTTCACATAACATATAAAAGGCACTAATGACGCGCTTGTTTAAAAGCCCTTTCACACCTGACACCGACACAGTAGGTGAGTGAATAAAGAACGAATTTACGATATGACCTGGGCGGTAACGTTGAAGCTTGTCCTTTATTATTCATATCATCTATGTGAGAATAGTTCCTATGTAGTCCCTGCAGATAATGAGTGCGTGCTATGCAGTATTTTTGATGTGGAACAATACAGAATATTTGAATGTGAAGCTTACAGCTTGCAGGAAGGTTTCTAACATTTAGAAAAAAAGCACAAGAAAGAATCCTGGACCAATGCTGAATCTGAATGATTAGCATCCACCCAAACAACTAATAAACTACAGTTTTCTTCCCTAAAGGCGAGTCGTCCTGTGTAAATATAGCCAACTCCATTCATTTCCTTGTTCCTATTTTCTGTCGTCTAACATATACTAAACCGGGACTGAACGGAAAAAATTGGCTCTAGCGAAAGGTAAAATTGCCATGAGTATTGCAAGAGCATGTTTAAGGAAATTACCTGGCATTAATGTCAAACGTCTGGAAAGGATCTATACTGCCATAGGAAAATAAAATGTTGCATTGGGCAGAGGTATGGGAAGTGGACGAAGCACGGGAAGAGGTGGATATTATTAACAGATCCTTCTGTAAATATATTTTGGGCTCACCGGTAGCTTCAAACAATGGGGCAGCACAATTAGAGTTGGGAAGACATTCAACAAGGGTTAAAATTGTCTCAAGGGTATTGAAATATCTGTACAGAGTTGCCAATTGGGAGGAAAGCAATATTATCAAGGAATGTTTTCTTTAGCAGATGAGAAGCGAATGGAGAGAGTCTTGGGCACAAAAAGTAAGGGAACTGATGGAACAGATAGGTATGGGACATATTTGGAGAAACGAGGAGTATTACTATAGGGGCTTTTGGAAAGAGGTAGAATTAAGGCTGGAATATTTAGACAGACAAATTATATTTACCAGTTTAAGGGAGAAAAGATCATTGAGGACGTATAGGGAAATAAAGACAGTGTGGGGGAGGGAGAAGTACATAGATGTATGTAATAAGTCAGGGCGAGAAGGATTTGCCTGGACAAGGACAGTAGTTAGAAATTTGAAAGATATTAGATATGAAAAGGATACAACGAAATGCCCAATATGTGGAGAAGAGGATACCAATTGGCATAGTATACTTTATTGCAAACAAATAAAGATATGGAGAGAAAAAATTTGGCAACAAATGTAAGAGAGTTTTAGGGAGGGGGGAGGTATTAATAATAAAAAAATGTTATTGGTAAAAGGGGAAAAGAATGTAAGAAATATAGGTGAATATCTGGGGAAAGTTAGAGAGAAATGGTTAAGAGTGATGAAAAATAACTAACAATTAAGGGCTGGAAAGCTAGAAAGAGGGATACAAGGGTGAGGAGGGTCACCAATACACGGAAAACCAGGGGTTATGTGTATTGAGACCGAGACTCGAGGGAGGCAGGTAGAAAGGGTATGTTAAATGTGAATAAGTCATTTTGTTATTATGTGAAAGACATTTTACAAATGTCAATGTATCAATGAAATTGCATGTAGAAGAAAGATGAGAAATAAATAGTAAACTGAAAATGTTTCTTTATTTCCTAATAATTTCGATGACCGCTTTAGCAAAAGTTGTCTTCTTCTCTAATGTATTTCCCATTGTTCTTCCTTTACTAACCACTCCTTAAGAATAATTTCTTATTGTGCTTGTCCTTTATATAGCTTTTTACCACTTCTTCACAAACTTGAGTTTTCACTGATATGCCCGAATGAAGCCTACAGTAATTATGGAAGGTCACAGAGAAAATGTATTCGGTTTCCATACTAGCACTTCCATTTATAGCACAGAGCCTTATGCAATATACCGGGCCATTTTACATGTACATCGACGAAAGATTGGAGACTGCTTAAACCTGAGTGATTCCCTCAATGCACTTCAGGGCCTTCTACAGCTGTACAACTATCACCCTATTGTACAGCGTATCCAGGATGCCCTCCACATTTTTACACCCCTCAGGCGTTAGCGTGGTATGTGCATGTATTCCTGGTTAAGAATTTGCTCCATATTAAAACAGTTTTTATCAAAAGTTAATCATTTCACTCACTTTATCTCTATTATATTCCTATCGTACATATTTTTCATTTTCGTCTGTTTACAATACTATGAGTTGGAAAACATAAAAAAATGGAAGTTCAAGCAAAGAAGAAGAGGCGTTCAACTGATTTTAGGAGCACACCTCGGGGAAATTTTCAGCTTCAAACTATGCATGAATTCTGGACTTTTTAAAATTATTGCTATCATGTGCTTAACCTGGCCACCTGGCTACAATATTCTGGAAACGCAGTTTTGAGTTACAGGTAGCTTGAATGTTTAAATAAAACCAACCATGGCCATTTCTGTAAATCTCGGCATTATTCCCACCAGGTGATATAAATGGGATATGTGTGCAGTCTATTGCACCTAAAACTCCTGGGAAATTACGTATATTATGAAAATCTCGCATAACACTTCTTATTTCACCCTCTTCCATAGACATCCTGATGAAATGAGGTCTTAAAGCTGTAATCTCCTATGTAACTTTATGGATTGTCCTACACGCAGTTCCCTCATTTATATTAAATATATCCCCAATCAGCATCTGGAAGCTTCCAGTGGCATAGAACCGTAATCTGAGAAGGATCATACATATAGGATTGAGTGCATAATTCCTCAGGGTTTGTGTTCTTATATGCTCTAGTTCTTCAACTACATGCTTTGATAGTCAAAATCTCGTTTTGAATGCTCCATCATTAAGTTTTAAAATGGGATTTCCTCTATGTTGGAAAACACGTGGAGTCCCTTCAAATTGAAAATTCCCATCATCAGAGATATCAGAGTAATCTGAAATCTGAAAATAATAAAAAAATGTATAGGTTATGAACCCAAACAATGCATAATTAACGGGCATTTGTGAAATAAAGAGGATAATTATGTATCCAAGTAACTATAAAAATGCATTACTTACCATTTTATTTTAGCTGTACTGCTTGTTTCTTCTCAGAAAATATTGTGTAAATTCTGCAGTTCTGCTGATAAACCACTTAAAACACAAATTGGCAATATAGAAAATTCACCTACCATCCATGGGCTTTTAGAAAATTTGAACGAATCTTCAAAAGACTAAACTTAAAACTAGCACCCCAAAACAAATTCAGTCTGAGGAACCTGCTAAATAAACCACTGCAAAATACAATCCCCAACAATTTGAAATCAGGAATTTATCAGATTAATTGTGAAACCTGTGAAAAAAAGCTACATAGGAAAAACTAAGAGAAACTTGTTAACCAGGCAAAAAGAACACCAGAGGAACATTAAGTTGAAACAAACGGAAAAATCTGCAGTTTCACACCATTTTTGGGCAGATAACCACAACATTGGCCACAACATTAAACTGTTAAAATCTTTAAGTACACCCATAGAATTGGATATTTGGGAAAAAATATTCATAAACAAAAACCATGATAAAGTTATAAATTTTGAAATCCCGGCATTAAATGAAGTATTAAAACTTAGTGTCCCTAACACAAGATGGCAGAGTGATTGGAGCTCCGTATAGTGGAAGAAGAGGAAGGTTCATTTAGTCACCAAACAGCTGATGAGATCGAATGATCTTGAAAACGTTTCAATTATACAACAACAAGTGAAGTTTGAGTGTAAACATAGTGACTCATAAATCAAACTTAAATATGAAGAATACTTCACTGTTAATAATGCTTCTGCTTTTAATATTTATTTCTGCTGATATAAGTTCAGTCAAGTTAACTGAAGAAAATTCACCAGTTAGGTTTGATCTTAGATCAAGAGGCCAATGTTTATACAACCAAAATTCTAAGTTCAGCGTGACTGAAGATCATTTTCGTATGCTTAAACTTAGATTATCTTTTATACAACCGGGCCTGAAAGAACTTCCGATTCCCTGGGTTACCTCCTATCCTCCATCTCGTCGAGAGGAAGTGAATTTGGCCCGGTTACGCATTGGCCATTGCATTTTTGCGCATAGTTTTTGTTTAGAAGAGAGCCTGCTCCTGTTTGTCCGTTTTGCAGCGATGCTTTATCCGTCCGCCATTTGTTGCTAGAGTGTTTTTGCCTACCACACCTTCATAAGTCTCTTCAGCTGCCGGTCAGCTTTGCAGAAATGCTGGCGGATGACAACAGAGCGGTGGAGAAGGTTTCCAAGTACTTTTGTAGGTTGGAGTTTAGAATTTAGTGGAGAATTTTTTAACGCCTTTTGTCGTTATATTTATGTTTATTTTGGTTGTGTTAATGTATTTTTGTGACTTTATTTATACTTTCATTAAGTTTTAAAACTATTTATTTCTGGCTTTTGCCATGAAAGATTTTTTAATAACTGCTGTAGCTGGGCACCCTTATAAACAGAACATATCAAAGAAAATGCTTACTTTTTCTACATTTTTCTGTTAAAACCGCTTTGCCACTTTTATCCTCTGGCAGAGGGGGAGAGAGAGATCTATATTGTTTCAACATAAATAACATTACATTATTTCAAAAATTCCGATAAGAATTTAGAGAAAGGTCGAAGGTCTTATGCTGACTCTTAAACTTTTCAGAGCAATTAATTGCAGCTGATATTTCTCATAGCAGCAATATCGTGCATCTGTACATAGCAAAAGTGCAGTCAAATTTCAAACACATACGAAAGTTTAGGTCAAGTGGGTTCAAACCCACGCCTTCCGCATACGTACCTCATCAAGATTCGCTTCGTAACCACTGAGGTAGCAAATCTGAAGAAAAAGTAGGGGTGAGTGGGAAAAGCGACCATTTCACTTCTTAATAAAATAGTAATAGAGGAAACACACTTTCCCTAAAGTGACATCAGATGTCACGAATCTCATCATAATTATTTCCTATCTAACAGCAAATGTTTCATTTATAATAAGTGATTAAAATTGTGTTTGCTACCTATCTAGGTAAGTACAGGAAATATAGCTTCACTGGTTCGATATCGAGGTTTCACCGAAAATAAACGCTTTCAGGTCCCTGGAATTCAAAGAGACCGTTGCTATTTATGAACAGCATGACATAAAAAGGACAATTCAGTAAAATACATTTTGGGCCCATTCAAAACTTTTTTGTAATTTACGTCCTCCAACGTAATTTACGTCGTCCAAGTTCCATAGAGCTTAGAGTTACCCAACATTCGTCTTTCAGGGTGAGTTACCTTATCCAGGTAACTCACCCTGACCGAAATTCGAACTCGGGACCTCTTGAGCGTGAGGCAGACACGCTACCACCACGCTACTGAGCCGGGTTTCCAAACATGTGATATCAAATTCTTCAATAAAAGTCCTGCATCCAAAACTACCATTGTTATAAAGAATTATTCGTTTATTTTTATTTCCAAACCTTATTAAATAATTAAATTAACATATATTTAAGAAATATACATAAGGAATAAATCTAATAGTTTCAATTTTTCGTAAAGGACTTGTAAATATCTTGGAAACTTATTAATTCTTCCACAGTATAGGCTAAGATTTTAACAGATCGAGTCAGACTGAAAAGTTCAATGCCACGGATCTCCGTGTCACATACTATCTGTCGCTCTTAAACTTTACTGGGAAACATACGAGTCAGTTGGAGAATTTAGTGTCATGACGACAAGTTGGCCATAGTAGCTCAAAGGTTAGGAGCGACCGAACGGTGACCGCGAGATCGGTGGTTCATATCATAGCTATGGCATTGAATTTTTGGGTCTGAGTCTATCTACTGTATATATCTCTAAATTCTGAATATCTCTTACTAAAGTGTTAAAATCCTTGAAAACTAAAAATAAAGGTCTCGTTAAAGAATACAAATTAATGTAAGTTTACCTTTATAGTGGCATTAATCATTTCCAAGGAATTATTTGTTATAAGTCGTGTGCTTTACTCAAGCTGTAAGTTTCTATTCAGTTTTTTCTAGTGAAAATGGAAGAGAGATGGGATTGCACATTCATCTGAATGTCGCTTTAATCTACTCAATCCTTACGATGCCTGTAACAAATGGTTTGCCCGACTCGGTAGCGTAGATGGTAGCATGTCTGCTATTGCTATTGCTAAGGTTTATTCCGAGTTATTCTCTTATCCTGAAAGATAAATATTCGGTAACTCTAATCTCTATAGAACGTGGACTCATTTGAGGATCATTTCACCCATTGCATTCACCATCCGATATGACTTAAGGTTAGGGGACGTAATTTTAAAAAAGAATAAGAATGGAAAATACAAGAGCTGTTCAATAAAGAATGATCATAATTTTTTACGGTCATAATTTGTTGCACTAAAATCCAATCTTAATATTCCGTTAGCTTAATGTGAAACAAACACGCCGTAGTAGTTCCATTGTTGGTACTCCTGGTTCCCACCTGTGAGAACCAGGCAAGTTCAGACATGGTCAGTATCGCCTACCGCTGCAATGGAGGTAACACGCGAGGAACAATATGCGGCTTTGAAATTCTGCTATCGTCTCAACAAATCTTCAGTTGAGGCATATACAATGTTACAGGAGGCATATGGAGAGTCTGTTCTTCCCCACAGCACAGCTCGAAGGTGGTTTAAAATGTTTTAAGAGGGGAAACAATTAATTTCAAAGAAAGGTGGACCCGGTTACTACTCTTACGGAAGAAAACATCAACACTGCTGCTGCCATTGTGAGAGAGAATCGACGAATTACCTTAAGATCACTTTCTGAAATACTGAATATTTCATTGGGTGCCACATTTTCGTGAATCGGGCTGGATGCTGCACCACGATAATGCACGGCCAGATATTGCCAATGATGTTGCTGAGTATCTTGCAAAAATCAATATGAAATGCATCCCTCACCCTCCCAATGCCCGCCTCGGTAGAGTAGATGGTAGCGTGTTAGCCTGACGTTCAAGAGGTCCCGAGTTCGAATCTCGGTCAGGGGGAGTTACCTGGATAAGGTTTTTCCGGGGTTTTCCCTTATCCTGATAGACGGATGTCAGGTAATTCTAAGCTCTATGGACCCTGGACTCATTTGAGCATCATTTGACCCAATTCATTCGTCCGATATGACAACGTTGGAGGACGCAAGTTGCACAAAAGAACTCCCAATAGTCCCGATTTAGCCCCATGTGACATTTTTCTATTCCCTAACTTGAAAAAAATGGCTTCATTGGAGGCATTATCCATCATCAGAAGTAGTGGTGAACGCTGCGGAGGCGATTTTGAAGGATATCTCATAAAATGGTTTCCAGAATGTCTTTGAAGACTGGCAGAAACGCTGGAACAAGTGCATCGCATTCAGGGGAGACTATTATGGGAAGGATCATCAAAATTATGAGGATGAGCAAAGGTACCTTCCCAAAAAAATATGATCATACTTTATTGAACAGTCCTCGTATGTAATGAACATTTATTAGATCAACAAGAAGTAGAAAAATACGATTCTAAAAAAATAGATGGTATAAAAGTGAGTAGGGAGGTCAGATGAAAGTAAATATCCGCCTTTTAAGTGGTGAGCTTGTTTCGCATAATCTAATCAAGTTTGGAATTTCTAAGCTAGCATATTTCGATCGCCCTTCATCTTATTATGAAATTACTTCTACCAAGCTCTGCTGTAAAGTGTAGTCTAAACATATTTTACGAATAAAAATCATCACAACAAACGTTTTGGTGGGATATAATGGATTTTGTATTTAACACAAAGTAGTAAAGATATACAACAAAGCAAATAAAAAAATTCCAAGTTACTGCAGACATAACTTTGTTTTCTAGAAACGTGCATGCCAGTTATGTTTTGTATCAGTAGCGATGAGGTTAAATTTAAAATTCTTGTTTCATTTTTTCGCTGATGTTGTGGTAGTAATTATGGCGACATTTTGTGGATTTCCCACTTTTACCGCATGTATAATACCACGTTATTTAATTTTTCGGTCAAACCACAACCACAATTAAACCACCATGACCATACTCGTCATTCATTGCAATGTTCAGTTCATCTGATACATTAATGCTATTCGCTGAGCCAGCAACGAATGTGATCAGATGAAATTTGGTTTTTTGTTATGTACACAAACACGATCAGAGCCCGTGACGTAGCTTGGCAAACTAACACACACATCTCTGTAATCCCAAATCCCTCGCTTTTCATCAAAATGGCAACGATAGGCTGTGTTCTCTCTCTTTGTATTTAAATTGTATGAATATCAGTGATTCTACGAGTGATTTTAAGCAGATTAATATGTTAATACCTCGATTGAGCAAAATCCAATTTATAAAATAACGTTTTACAATGAGTTGTGTACAATATACTGTGATTTATTTTGCATAAACCTTTAAGTAGTTTATCAGAATAATAAAAGCGACATTCTTGATGAACACGATATGAAAACAATAAATAGAGTTTGTTGATTTACTTTATATTTGAAACAGATGAGAGAACAACAACTTTCAAACCAGATACTCTGCTTAGGATGCTGTTTATACCAAAACAATTGACTATCTCTAGCTGCTATCGCTTGTTACATTGTGTTTTACATGCAGTAAGTAGGGTAGGTATCAGTGGCGGCTAGTCAGCATTTCCATAGTGGGGCCAGATGTGAAGATGCTTGTAATGGACGTAGAAGTGGGGTCATACCTTTCAAAATAGGTCATATTTAATTATTATTGTACTTCCAAAAATATTGCAATATTAGAAACGTGGTGAAGAATTATACATGTTTAAACATTAAGTAGGTAGCAGTAGTAAACAAATCAACAAAGAAATTTGCAATTTTGAAAAGATTAGCTGGTGTCAAGTGGGGCAGTAATCGGGAGACACTCAACACCACATACAAAACATTCATCAAGCCAATACTTCTTTATAATGCAGAAGTAATAATTACAGCAAACAGTTCTAACACAAATCTCCTAGAAGTATGCCACAATCAGGCCCTGCGGCTAATAATCGGTGCTGCAAAATCAACTCCAATGCAAGCCTTAACTCGGAACTGTCCCATACATCTAACTTTAGAGGAGCAGGCACTAATACAACATGAAAAAATTTTGCGGTTAAGAACAACAAAATGGGAGAAAACATTACTACAACCAATCCAGATGAAAACACAAACAAGTTTCCTACACAAAGTTATGGAATTAAAAACAGATCTGAATCTTCCTAATTCTAAAGAAAACATTTTAATCAAAGAAAACCCACTGACTTCTGAACCAATTAATATTCAATTAGATTTAGAACAAATAGTTACAACATCTGAAACTTCCAAACCTGTACTAAAAGCACTAGCATTAGAAACTGTGAACAATAGATACCCACCTGAAGAGTGGTTACACATCTACACAGATGGATCTAACTTGGACAACAACTCAGAAGCAGGAATTAAGTGTGCACTGTTCTTATTCTATCAACCAGCAGGATACCACACAACAAATTTTGATGCAGAAGTAACAGCTGTTCATATTTCACTCCAACACCTTCTATACAGAATAGATAAATTCAAAAATGTTGTCATACTTTCTGATTCTAAAGCAGCAATATGTGCAATAAGTTCATATAAAATGGGGTCAATCCAAATTAAAGAATGTCACAAAATGATCGAACAACTTCATAAACTACAGAAAAGAATTGTATTACAGTGGATACCTGCACATTGTGGAATTGCTGCAAATGAATCAGCTGATTTTCTTTCCAAAAGAGGTGCAAATTTAATTCAGAACAAAAGTAAAAACTTACCCTTTGTATCCATAAAAAGATTAATCAAAAGCAAATATTAAAAACAAACAAAACCAATCAATATCTAACAAAACCAAAGATAAAAAATGGAACATTTTAATTAAAAATCCAGAAATTATTCCAGAAATCCCACGTAAAGCTGCAGTAGTAAATTTTAGATTACTTACGGAACATGATTATTTGACCAAACACTTAACAGAATAGGAATTTATACAAGTCCAAATTGTCCTCTGTGCAACAAAGAAGAGGAAATGACTGAAGAACATCTTTTAACCTGTGAAGCTCTACCTGCCGGACCCACTACACAGAAATATTGGAGAGCAAGAGAGCTAATGGCTTCACTGCCAAAGCCTACCATTTGAAAACAGCATTAAGTAGGTAACTAACCATGAAAGATAAAGTGGAACTCATGAAGTGTCAGTGTTACTTGTCAAAGAGCTGAGCACGTCTATTCTTCTAGGCGGCAAACATTTCAAATATTCTTGGCTGAAATTTGGTATTTCATCAGTTTCCTGTTTATGAATTTCTCTGCCTCGGCTGTTGAATTTGGAGTTGTTAGTAAAATTTTCAGCGTTTTGTGTACTTCAGAAAAGTTTCCGAAGAAGTTTTGTATGAAGAAACTGAAGAGTTCACTGACTGAAGGATACCTTTGAATGTATCATTATGATAAATTACTGACAGTCCATTTTTTAATTTTTCGTAGGAAATTATAGGATTATAATTTCTACAAATTTTCTAGAGTCAGCAGGGAAATTTTCTGTGAATGTAATAAATGTAATGTAATTCCTTTGGGTCAGTATTCCCAGAAGTATTGAACGAGACTTTTGGAATTTTCCTTTCATTTGGTTGACTACTGATCAGACACTTCTTTGTCATCTGAATTCAGGTTTCACTTCGTTACCGTAATTGGGTCGCTTTCATGAAGGTGGAGCAAAGTTATCATTAACCTGGTATTATCTATTGTTCTCACGAATCTCAGACAGTTGATGCAAAATGCTGTAGTGAACGATTTCTTAGTAAGCTAATGTTAAAGGAAGTCTTCTAATATTTTTACCTTGTTGTTGCATTAATGTAAAATAATTCGTTTGATATGCAAATAATCGTTCAATTTCAAATTTTCCTTTTACCTGTAATGAATGAAAGGGATTTTTCAATTAATAATCCAGTCTATTTAAGAGCTAAACCACTTGTCCACCAAATAATTAAGATTCCAACAACAATCACATAAACGTAAACTTAATGAATGGGCCACAACCAGCTGGCCCCAAGCGTTGTTGAATGTGATGTAGGAACAGGAGAGTAGCGGACCGAGGTTG
This sequence comes from Mantis religiosa, assembly GCA_030765055.1. Classification (NCBI taxonomy): domain Eukaryota; kingdom Metazoa; phylum Arthropoda; class Insecta; order Mantodea; family Mantidae; genus Mantis; species Mantis religiosa. The sequence continues at coordinate 935,948 of JAUKNK010000522.1, read as the reverse complement.
GTATATACACGTGACTAGAGAAGTTGGGAGTGACCGCGTGCCCGCATAATATGGCACTTCGTGACAAGGAGACTGGCGAGGTTTTCGTGTACCGTCCAATTATCTTGAGGTGGCAGCTGAGTAAAGATTCACACTACATGAATTAGTCTGTTACCACACCTGGAAGCAGAGTGGTTTCTACATGTGGAGCAGTTGATGCGTGCAAACATTAATGGTGCAACCATCAACCCACGACAACAACGGCATAATTCAGATGGCAGCGTTTGTGTCCCGCATTCGGTACGTTGTGTTTTCGACTTCTGTGGCCGATCTTCCTAGCACATGAATTTTTCAAAGGATAGGTGATTGAGGGAAAGGAGATACTCAGGGTGCTGCATATCACTTCATTCTTATTTCACTAAATTTTTCACACTGGGTTCTAAAGTTGGCAAGAGTTTTGACGTACTTCGTCTTCCGGAACACTCCGATACTTTGTAAGGTTTTACGGGGAAGGAGAACTGGTAGTACGAGCTGCTACCGGGGAGTTTAAATCTGAAGCTGGTGAACAGACCACAGAGATGTCCAAAATTCTCTAACAAATTTACAGGTACAAACACTTCTCCCAGTGCTAGAGCTCCCTAAAGAGTTTGATCAACGATCAGGCGAAGAAGCAGCCATCTAATGTCATTTCTTTGAGAAAATATCCACGTCAGCTGTCCAGCACTACTATGTACCACTAAACACAGAAACAGCTCTGAAAGTTAGAGAAAGCACAATGAAAAAAATGGAGAGGAAATAATAACACTTGAAGCTCAAGAGTCTCCATCTCCTGCTGTCTCTCCTCAGGTCTCTCACCTCACCCCTCCCTCTCCTTCCCAAATGGTGTCCTCTTATCGGTATAGGGCAAAAATGAATCCTGTCTAACCTCATGCCTAATATGTACGTAATAACAACTAAATTTTCAAAACTTTTTTTTTCAAATGCATAACCTTTTGTAAAATAATGAAGCATATATACAAATTCAAAGTTCATAAATTTGTTTTCTAAAATATTTATTTTCTTAAAACTTATGGTTTAAAACAGAAAATTTCCTCAAATTAAAAATACACACAATTCATTAAAATATGTATTGTAACTTTAACAACAATTCCCAGTAGCCTCTCAATGTAAATAAACTCTCAGCAACATAACTGTTGTATGCTGAAATATCAATGTGCACGCGTGCTGGCTTTAATCACAGCCGATTTAATTTACACTAGTCGTCTTGTACTTGCAAGGAAATATGTGTTCTGCAAATGTTTACTTCGATTTACATGATAAGGTTACATGTAATATGAAAATAAATAATACTTGATAAGTATGAATGTGTGGGTATGAGTATTTGTATTTATTTCTCATCCTTCTTGTACATATAATTTCATTGATATATTGACATTTGTAACATTTCTTTCACACAATAACAAAATGACTTACTCACATCTAACGTACTCTTCCTACCTACTTGCCTCGAGTCTCGGTCTCAATACACATAACCCCTGGTTTTCCGTGTATTGATGACCCTCCTCCCCCTTGTATCCCTCGTTATAGTTTTCCAGCTCTTAATTGTTACTTATTCTTCATCAATCTTATCCATTTCTCTCTAACTTTCCCCAGATATTCACCTATATTTCTTACATCCTCTTGTCCTTTTACCAATAACATTTTCTTTATTATTAATACCTCACCCCCATCCCTAAAACTGTCCCACTTTTGTTGCCAAATTTGTTCTCTCCATATATTTGTTTGTTTGCAATAAAGCATACTGTCACCCGAATATCGGAATTCCCGAGAGAACCAGCAGCTGGCAGGTAGGGACCAGACGGGACCAGCAACGCCTACCCATTTATCTGTGTAGCGCTACTGAGGGAATGGTTGGGAAAGCATCAGTAGCTACCTCTTTCCCCTCCCCCGAACGTCTGGAACAGTAGGGATATTTCATCTAACCCGGAACCTTCTAGATAGGTCAGTTGGTCTTATATAAGCGACGCGCCGGGCTGGAGAGGGTCAGTTCTTGGCAAGCCGCCGTGAGGAGCGCCGTACTAGCGAACGGACTGGAAGACTGTGTACGTGTATCAGAGGAGTTGTACGTAAATGTGAGTGTGGCGTGGACCTGTGACAGACGAACTGGCGAATTGTAATTGTGTGCGCTACGTAATTCTGTGTAATCGGCAAGTGTTCCAACTGTAATTCGGTGGAACTAAAGAACATTTTGAGTTTGTGCAATTGGACTTTTAATTTCACGAACCCACAAAGTCACAATACTATGCCAATCTGAATCCTCTTCTCCACACATTAGGCATTTCCCTATATCCTTTTCATATCTAATACATTTCAAATTTCTAACTCCTGTCCTTGCCCAGACAAATCCTTCTCGCCCTGACTTATTACACACATCTATGTACTTCTCCCTCCCCCACACTGTCTTTATTTCCCTTTATGTCCTCAGTTTTTTTTTTCCTTTACACTGGTAAATATAACTTGGCTATCTAGATCTTCCAGCCTTTCCAAAAACCCTATAATAATACTCCTCGTTTCTACAAATATGAAGTATCAATGTAACATATCAGTATTGTTTAGCCTTTCTTGAAGATAAAGTTGGGGTTTGTCGGAGTAGATACTCCGGAGATTACTACCCCTAAGTCAATTCCCCAGCCAGAAGAAGGAGGGAATGTTTTATTTGTCTGAGATTTGCTGCACAGCAACTATTCACAACCACGACACCATTTCCTTCTTCTGCCATCTCATCTCCTGTTCCCAGTTATAGGACGGAATGACATGTTAAGATCGAGTGGAAGGGCGAAGAGTTAATGTGTTACACACACACACGCGAGGACTCGACGTCATAAAATTTCTGAGATCTGGGTGTCCGGTAACAATTAAAAGCACTCAATTTCCAGAGTCATGTCGTAAAAGGGATAGAAAGGCATGAAAAGGGGACCCTGGAAACAGAACGGACAAGAAACTTGACAGACTACATTCAGACGGTAAACGAGACATCTTGGAAATCTTGTAGAGAATATTACGACCACTAAAGTCCTTGAAAAAGTTTTCTTGTTGAGCTTTTGAGGTTTTTATTCTAACTACTGGTGCTTAAAAACACAATGAACTCTTGAATCAGCAAACCAATGGAGTGAAGAGGTTGTATAACTAAAGCTGAAAGTTCCTTCAACCTCAACATAACTTGAGGGGCACAAAAGTTTGAGGTAGATTGAAAGCGAAACAAAGAGTTTGTTTGTATTTTCACAACAATGAAACCATTACTCTATGTAAAGATTTTAGTGACACACAAACAGCACTCATAACAATAGAACAAAATTGCAGGAACATCAATCGGTGTAGAGAATTCTGAAGAGAAGTAAAACATTCCCTCCAATTTTTTTTTCCATAAAGTCAGTGACTTGTGCAATTTATACACAAAACCTTGCCACAACATATTCTCCTAGGGAGTAATACACCCATATTATCAGAAAAAAGTGAAAGGTCTAACTAATAGAATGAAAATCAACTCAAATCAAAGAATTAACACGGGTTTAACAATGGCTTTAACAAAAATTGCACTTCACCAACAAGTGTTACCTTAACACTGGTGTTAAATCTCTTGTTAAACTAACAAGTCAAATTTCTGATGTTAAGTGCTTAACAATTGTAAATAGACAAGATGGCGGGCATGAACTCAGCTGTTGTTGTCGATTTACTATATTTAAGACCGTCTAAATGACATTCGCAATAGAATACGGCCTATGAGGAGAAATTATTTTGAGGAGCTATCAAAGAAAAGTTTCTACAGAGGTATAGACTGTCGAAACAAGCTGCTATGAAGGTTACTGCGGAAGTACAAGTGAGGTTAGAACTTGCATCGAAAGGAATATGCCGATCTTGCATTTGCTATTTTATAATTCACTGAATTTTGTGGATAATAAATACACTGTCCACCTCCCTTCTTGAAACGTTCAAGTCACTCGTCACCTGTGCCTCCCTCCTCGTTTTAAATTTACGTAATACTGAGTTAGAACATGTATCGAAAGAAATATGCTGATCTCCCCTTTGCTTCAAGTATTAATAACTTTGCGATTTTATAATTCACTGAATAATGTGGATAATGCACTGTCCACCTCCCGTGTTGAAACGTTCAAGTCACTCGTCACTTGTACTTCTTCGCAACTCGTTTTAAATCTACGTAATGCTGAGTTAGAATATACATCGAAAGGAATATGACTATCTCGCCTTAGCTTCAAGTATTAATAACTTTGCGATTTTATAATTCACTGAATTATGTGGATAATACACTGTCCACCTCTCGTCTTGAAACGTTCAAGTCACTCGTCACTTGTACTTCTTCGCAACTCGTTTTAAATCTACGTAATACGTTTCATGTTTCTAGTAATGACACATGCATTTAAATTAAATGTGTTTCCAAATTTTTCCCACGTGACTTCTTTCTCTTTCACATCCATATTTTCCGTGATATCATTATACTTAGTCACCAATTCAATTAACAATTATTTTTCCATTTATGACAAATTTGTTTCACGGCTTTTATTTACGATGTTGTTTATCCACCATTTTTTTACAAGTTTCTTAGCGTTAACACAGGTTTGTCAAAATTTTCTGAAAACAGGTTGGTGAAATGCAAAAAATTGTTAGCTCTGTTACAACTTTTACGTTATATTTGTTAACGTCGATTTTAATATCTGTTGGTGAAATCTGGCATAACAGTGTCTAAAACTAAATTAAATCATTAAATAATTTTAATTAGGGCATTTTGCTTGTCCTAAATCTGCTTATATGAAGATGGACAGATACAAGATATACAAAGTGTTCCAAATTAATATATACACCTTTTGAACTGTAATTCCTCCTCAACAAGCTATGAAATAAGACAAATAAGCAAATACTCTCCCAGTGTCTTCTGGATAATACATAACAAAAAACTGTATTTCTGCCTCATTTCGTTGCGCAGAAATAACAGTTCAACGAGTGTATACGGGATAAATTTGGGACACTCTGTATTATTTTCTGTTACTAAATTTCTCAGTGCTTTTGTTTTCCTTTGTTGATAAATAATGGAGAGGTGTATGATGAGAAGACACTTAAATATACAATTATCTGTATAAGAGAGGGGAAAACTACCCATATATTATATAAAATCACGAGTTTGTCAACAGCATAAGAATTGTAATCACTTATTTAATAAATTAAAATTGACAAAGCTATGTGACGAAGTTCATATTATTTGTGTCATGCCTTATCTCATTTTGCTGTACATTTTTAAAAAACTCGTCTGTCTTTTAAAAATAATTCCGTGGTTACACTAATGCACTTACAGCTTAGCTGAGTCTTCTGAATATTCAAAAGAATCAATGAACATAATATAAAAGTAAAATAACTGCTCTCTGAATTACATACGTATACAATTTTTCGCTCCTGAAGACCTTTCATTTTTATACTTATGGAGGTTTTGAAAAACAAAACGATTCGATTAGTTGTGGAGAATTGGGGACGCTGAGTCACCTGTCATGCATCAGAATCGAATAGCTCCTCCCGAAAATTTTTTCTGGCAATGGTACAAGTTGTCTCTCTCTCTGTGTGTAGTGTGTGTGTGTGTGTGTGTGTGTGTGTGTGTGTGTGTGTGTGTGTGTGTGTGTGTGTGTGTGTTTAATTTCAAACCAGATATAGGCAAAACATTCTCTCTTACTTTATGTAATTTTGAGAGTGGAAAACCATTTCGAAATTCTAATGGTGAACACCTTTCTCTTTGGATAGCTAGAGTCGTCATCAAAAATTCAATGCCATGGCCGGGATTTGAACCACGAATCTCCTGGTTTCCGTCCAGCCACTCTTACCCATTGAGCTACCATGGCCAACGTGCCGTCCTGACATTAAATTCTCCAATTTACCGAGTAATAAAGAGAGAGAGAGAAAGTCAATTGGAGGATTTAAAGTCAGGACGTCAATTTGGCCATGATAACTCAATGGGTAAGAGCGAATGGACGGAAACCAGGAGATCCGTGGCTCAAATCCCGGCCATGGCAATGAATTTTTGATGACGACTCTATCCATACAAAACCTTAGCCTATATACGGATAGTGTGAAGAAATTATTAATTTCCATCAATAAACCTTTGTCTTTACTGAATAAAACGATGCAAAGTTAGTAAACAATGCAATGACCAAGCGAAATGGCTCAGGCGGTTTCTTCTGTGTACCCATTCGGGAGGCCCGGGTTCGATTCCCGTGGCCGACCTACCTGACCTATGGGTTTTTTTGGGTGTTTTCCCGGGTCGCTAGGCGAATGCTGGGTAGGTTAATTATATACCCTGAATTTCCTGTACCTCCATGTCATCTCCATTATCATTTTACATCGTGGAAACGTAGAGTGAGACTGAAAAATTCAATGCCATAGCCGGGATTTGAACCACGGATATTCTGGTTTCCGTCCAGCAGCACTACCATTGTGCTACTATGGCCAACGTGCAGATATGACATTAAATTCTCCAACCGACTCGTAAGATCCAGAAGAGCCGTGGTTCAAATCCCGACTATGGCATTGAATTTTTCAGTCTGACTCTACGTTTCCGCAATTTAGCCTACACACGGCCAGTGTGAAAGAACAATTAATTTCCAATAATTGACCTAATAGTGGTTAACTATAAAGCCCGGGCCTTAAAGTACTTACAATATAGTAAGTCGCCATTAAAGTAGTTGTCTCATGTGTTTATGAGAACTCATAAGTGGTTTACCGGGAAAATACGAGTCAGTTGGAGAAGCAAGATGTAAGCAATAAGTTCCTTTGAAATTCCAAGAGCATTAACAATTTCACGCACCTTTGTACGCCCATTTTGCAAAATCATATTGTTACCCAAGCGGCAAGCTCTAGGGTGCCGATCAATAAATGTAGGCGAGACAGAGTGGAGGGAGGGGAGACCACGGGGGTGGCTGAGCCTTCGTTTCCCCCTCCTCCTGCCGCCCGAAGGAGGGCGAAGCATCGAGAATGTTTTCCCCCCTCCATAAAAAGGAATTCTCGAGAAACTTCGGGCCGCCGATCAATACAGGAGAGGCGACCGTCAGTTGAGTTGAGTTGAGTTGAGTGAGTCGTGGCGAGAGTGTGTAAGGAGCGCCCAGTGTACGTGGACAGACGAACGGGCGAAGTTGTAATTGTGCACATTACAAAATTCTATGTAGTTGTGACATTTTAATAAGGTGGAAATAAAGAACATTTTTGAGTGGTGTAAATGGACGTTTTATTTCATGAACCCACAAAGTCACAATATGTACTTTTTCCGGTGTGGTACAGTTTTTGGACTCCTTCACGTGGATCGTCTTGGACGCTTTCACGACCACATTTAAAATCGGCCGCCCAATTCTTCACAGTGAAAACTGAAGTTAGAGAGTCCCCACACACATTTACATTCCGCAAATAAATTTCTATAGTTAAATCTTCTTTTACGAAGAATGCTATCACAGCAGGATACTGGAATTTTTCCATATTCAAAGGAATTCACACTTCCGCAGCATACAAACAACTGCCTACAGACAACTATTGCCTGGAATGACTTATAATTTTACATAGGGTCTAATAAAATGTGTACCAACGTAAGGAAAAAAAATCATGCAAGTAATGCCACGATCTCTGCGTGAGGCCAAGAACTTTTCAAACCACCCTCGTAGAAGGATGCGGAGAGTAAAAAGCAATCACCATATGTGAGGAGAGGATGCATCCAAACATTTTTAGTCTGCATCACAAAAACAACAGTTAATTGTGGATGAAAACAAAGCAAACAGTACAAATTTTGAAATTTCGCCAATTATTGATCACTTAGCACGATTATGCTGGAATTTCGTTCTTTTCTTTATAGTCATTTGACATGCTAAGTTTTTAAACATATACCCATGAAACCTTTTTATCAAATGAAGTGATAACCGCGTGTTCTTACATAAGACCGTATATTGCTGAGCTCATTTTAAAAATAATTTTCAAAATATGCTGAAGCAGGATAGGCTCCAAAGATAAAGCTATTACAAGATCTCGTTTACAATTTTTTTACACTTGTCCATAGTCTATACAATAGTTTACCACAGAGGAAGACAGCTTCGAGAGTTGTGGCGTATTTCAGTAGGGAGTGACGCCTGTAGTGCTTGTGACGTCAGGCTAGAGTCGTGTAGTACCAAGTTGCCTATATAAATGGCGCTGTGAGTATAGATTCTGAGGGTTCAGTCAGGTGTAGCACACTCGCTGACAACAATGTAGCTGCCACGTAACAAATGGAACTGTTAAATTTACAATGTGACAATTTATTGAAGGAAAAATATATACATAAGTAAAACTTGACTGATTTTTACAAGAATGTCCCCCAAACCAAATTTCCGAGGTTCTATTCACTTGCCTCACGGACCTTGTGTATGTTTGGCTTGACTTATGTGTGCGAACAATTTTTGTTTCTGTTATGAAGTCAGCTAAGTCCAAACCCCGTGTACCTTGTCGTATCACAATCTAACATGCAGCCTTCTATTACAAAATTTCCCAGACATTACGTCCTGACAAATAGTTTAATATAAATATATATCATAAATATATCATAAAACTAATAATAATATTAAATCCAAAGAAAAACTAATTAAAGAAAAACGAAACAGAAAGTATCGGAAAATGTCCATGTAATTTTGTTCCGAATGGGTCCCCTCTTATTTGCAGAGAAAATTACTTTGTTTTATTTTATTTACTTTCTAACATGCCTGATCTTCAGATAAACTCCGAGTTGAAGTTTTGTATATTTTCTCATAGCACAGAGGCAAAATGCAATTGTCTATAAAGTGTGACCAATTGTGTAATTAAAGCAGTCAGCAGTAATACCTATTACAACATCCAAGATCTAAGCTGTACATATTATTAATACCTTATACGTTTCCTGTCTTTCCTACCTCAACACATCAAACTATTTCCTTCCTCTGTGCTGCAGAAATTAGCGCGGTGACGTCATACGCTAATCCGACTTTCGTTCGGGGGCCTATTTGGCGGTTGGAGCTGATGGAGCTGACGTCACGCCGCCCCTACCTCTCTTTCCATGGTTTACCACATAAAGATGTTACAACTGAGAAGTGGGTTTATGGGCATTAGAATTCGGAATTCAAGTCGGGGCCAAGCTCCACATGCTGTGAACGAGAGGCCTTCGCCATGCAGTTGGTGTAGGTGCTCCAATTTTAAGTTTGATTAAAATCGGATAAAATCAATGGAGAATAATATAAATAGCTCCCGAAAAATATATAATTTACAAACCTTTTAACAGTCCTTATAGGGCAAATTTATACACATTACAGTTTTAAATTTGTCATTTACTTGTTTATCATAAATATAAGTATATATTTAATGCATTTCTGACATGGGCATTTTATTTTATTCGTATAATAATAAACCAAGCATTGAAACCCACCGATGAGGAAATCTTTATTTAAAAATAAAATAAAAATATCACATATTTTCACTACAGCACACAAAACATCCTAAACGCGCCGATATATGTATATTTAGCGTTTTATTTGCTCTATCCTTTAAATTACAATATATATATACTTTGCAAAAATTTCATAAACACCACTGAATTATATTTTAGATTATACTTATAAGTAAGACATGATCGTCAAACAAATAAACCACTTTTCAGCTAGAAAGGGTGAATGGAGAAATATTTGAAGGATGTTCAATACTCCAAAGCAATTTCCTTTCAGCATCTCGTCCTTTCTTGTTTTTCTTCTCTTTTCTTCAGAGAAATAAAACCCTTTATTTGCAGTCTCCTTTAGGATCCTTCTAGCTAACCTGTGTTTTATTTTGTTATAAGTTCTGTTATGTCTAGCCACTTAAAGAAAGACCTGCTTTTATCAGAGCAGATAGATCACATCAGAAATACTCGAGACAAACAGTAGAATGAAATTTTCATCCATAGAAAAACAAAGGACGTTCAACTTCCAACCGATTTTAATCTACAGACAAAAAGAATCAAGAAAATCTGAGCTAGATTCTGTGTGTGTGTGTGTGTGTGTGTGTGTGTGTGTGTGTGTGTGTGTGTGTGTGTGTGTGTGTGTGTGTGTGTGGTGGGTGGGTGGGTGGGTGGGTGGGTGGGTGGGTGGGTGGGTGTTTTGGGTGGGTGGGTGGGTGCGCGCGCGTTTGCAATTTACGTCCTGCAACGTTAAGTCATAACGGATGATGAATGAAATGCGTGAAATAATGTTCAAATGAATCTGGGGTCAACGGAGCTATGAGCTGCCCTACATTCGTCTTTCAGGATAAGGAAAACCCCGGAAAAAACCTTACTCAGGTAACTCACCCTAACCGAGAATCGAACTCAGGACCTCTTGAACGTGAGGCAGACACGCTACCCTCTACATTGCCGAGGCGGGCTGAGCTAGTATTAATGACAAATTTTCTATATACACAGGCAGTTCTAAAAGTTCCCGGTCATACAAGAAAATACAATTTTTAAGACTTTTTAAACACACCTAACTTGTAAATCAATACACTTAGTGAAATAGCTTCCCAAAAACCAAATTCGTGTCCATTATTAACAAACGTGGTACCCATTTTCTGTAAAGTATAGCGAACGTGCCTCAATATATATCTGCTCTTAAATTCAGCAGGCCACTTTTTAAACATCAAAAATGAAGGAGAGGAATATTTACTGCCGGACTCTTTTTGCATTTTTGTTGAGTTTATTGGCTTCAGAAGGAACTGCTTTAAGAGAGTTCGTATTTCAGTTTTATCCATTTTGTGGAAAAGTTTAACAGTATTTTGTTTACATCCTCGCAAACAATTGACTACATTTCTCCGTCTGAACGTTTACAGTGCTCCTGCTAAAAGATAATACTGAATAAGTCTTAGAGTATTTTATACATTTCATGATATATCTGGATTAGCCCAGGACCACTGAAGGAGACTGACAGTAAAAATCGGATAAAATGGTACAAAAATTACGGTTTAGACTGTTTGAGGAGCAATGTTATAATGTCGCATGAGGCAAAATTTCAGTAGGGGTGAACTGCAGTATAAAATTTGATGTCCTCATTGATTTTCATAGCGTTGTTTGAAGAAGAAATTGTATGGTTTTAAGTATTTTGAGCATGTCATCACACAGGGCATACGAAAGAGTACATCTAATACATGTTTATGTTGATGACTGGTGGAGATTATAAATTTTGATTAGTTGTTCGTCATTTATTGTTAAGCCTAACTCTCTGGAATAATTATGACTTTTATATATAGGGCGCTCAACTCCAAGGTCAGCAGCGCCCTTTTGAAAACAGTATTTTATTTTACTAAAACTTTCCTTCGACTTTACCTTAACTTTGCTTTGGTTTTGCTTTCGCTTTGTTTTGGCTTTGCTCTGACTTAGCTCTGGTTCTACTCTGGCTCTTCTCCAGCTCTTCTCCGGCTTTGCTTTGGCTTTATTTGGCTTTGCTTTGGCTCCATTTTTGCTCCGCTCTGGTTCCGCTCTGGCTTCTCTCCGGCTTCACTCTAACTTCACTCTAAATTCACTTTAACTTGGTTCTGGCTTGGCTCTGACTAGGCTCCGGCCTCTGTTCCGGTCCCACTCTGGCTTCACCCTGGCGTCATTCTAACTTCATTCGTTAACTTAATTCTGGCTTGGCTGTGGCTTCGCTCTGAAGAGGCTCCGGCCCCCGCCCCGGTACCGCTCTGGCTTCGCTTTAACCTCATTCTCCTATCCAACTCTGACTTGGCTCTGGCTTCGCTCTGGCTAGGCTCCGGCCAACACTCCGGTCCCACTCTGGCTTCCCTCTAGCTTCAATCCAACCTCACACTAACTTCACCTTAAATTCACTCTAACTTGGCCCTGGCTTGGTTCTGGGTAGGCTCCGGCCCCACTCCGGTCCCACCCTAGCTTCGCCATGGCTAGGCTCCGGCTAGATTCCGGCCCCGCTCCGGTCCCACTCTAGCTTCGCTCTGGCTAGGCTCTGGCTAGGTTCTGGCCCCGCTCCGGTCCCACTCTCGCTTCGCTCTGGCCTCGCTCTAACTTCATTATTTAACTTAACTCTGGCTTGGCTCTGACTACACTCTAGTTTGGTTTTGTCTAGGTTCCGGCAGCGCTCCGGTCCCACTCTTGACTTCGCTCTGGCTAGGCTCTGGTTAGGTTCCGGTCCCGCTCCGGTCCCACTCTGGCTTCGCTTTGGCTAGGCTCTGGCTAGGTTCCGGCCCCGTTCCGGTCCCACTCTGGCTTCGCTCTGGCTATGCTCTGGCTAGGTTCCGGCCCCGCTCCGGTCCCACTCTGGCTTCGCTCTGGCTAGGCTCTGGCTAGGTTCCGCCCCCGCTCCGGTCCCACTCTGGCTTCGCTCTGGCTATGCTCTGGCCAGGTTCCGCCCCCGCTCCGGTACCACTCTGGCTTCGCTCTGGCTAGGTTCCGGCCCCGTTCCGGTCCCACTCTGGCTTCGCTCTGGCTATGTTCTGGCTAGGTTCCGCCCCCGCTCCGGTCCCACTCTGGCTTCGCTCTGGCTATGCTCTGGATAGGTTCCGGCCCCGCTCCGGTACCACTCTGGCTTCGCTCTGGCTAGGTTCCGGCCCCGTTCCGGTCCCATTCTGGCTTCGCTCTGGCCTCACACTAACATCGTTCATTAACTTAACTCTAGTTAGGCTCTGGCTAGGTTCCGGCCCCGTTCCGGTCCCACTCTGGCTTCGCTCTGGCTATGCTCTGGATAGGTTCCGCTCCCGCTCCGGTCCCACTCTGGCTTCGCTCTGGCCTCACACTAACTTCTTTCATTAACTTAACTCTGGCTATGCTCTGGCTAGGTTCCGGCCCCGCTCCGGTCCCACTCTGGCTTCGCTCTGGCTATGCTCTGGCTAGGTTCCGCTCCCGCTCCGGTCCCACTCTGGCTTCGCTCTGGCTATGCTCTGGCTAGGTTCCGGCCCCCCTCCGGTCCCACTCTGGCTTCGCTCTGGTCTCACACTAACTTCGTTCATTAACTTAACTCTGGTTAGGCTCTGGCTAGGTTCCGGCCGCGTTCCGGTCCCATTCTGGCTTCGCTCTGGCCTCACACTAACTTCGTTCATTAACTTAACTCTGGTTAGGCTCTGGCTAGGTTCCGGTCCCGCTCCGGTCCCACTCTGGTTTCGCTCTGGCTATGCTCTGGCTAGGTTCCGCTCCCGCTCCGGTCCCACTCTGGCTTCGCTCTGGCTATGCTCTGGCTAGGTTCCGGCCCCCCTCCGGTCCCACTCTGGCTTCGCTCTGGCCTCACACTAACTTCGTTCATTAACTTAACTCTGGTTAGGCTCTGGCTAGGTTCCGGCCCCGTTCCGGTCCCATTCTGGCTTCGCTCTGGCCTCACACTAACTTCGTTCATTAACTTAACTCTGGTTAGGCTCTGGCTAGGTTCCGGTCCCGCTCCGGTCCCACTCTGGCTTCGCTCTGGCTATGCTCTGGCTAGGTTCCGCTCCCGCTCCGGTCCCACTCTGGCTTCGCTCTGGCTAGGCTCTGGCCAGGTTCCGGGCCCGCTCCACCCCACTCTGGTTTCGCTCTGGCTAGGCTCTGGCTAGGTTCCGCCCCCGCTCCGGTCCCACTCTGGCTTCGCTCTGGCTATGCTCTGGCTAGGTTCCGGCCCCGTTCCGGTCCCATTCTGGCTTCGCTCTGGCCTCACACTAACTTCGTTCATTAACTTAACTCTGGTTAGGCTCTGGCTAGGTTCCGGTCCCGCTCCGGTCCCACTCTGGCTTCGCTCTGGCTATGCTCTGGCTAGGTTCCGCTCCCGCTCCGGTCCCACTCTGGCTTCGCTCTGGCTAGACTCTGGCCAGGTTCCGGCCCCGCTCCATCCCACTCTGGTTTCGCTCTGGCTAGGCTCTGGCTAGGTTCCGCCCCCGCTCCGGTCCCACTCTGGCTTCGCTCTGGCTATGCTCTGGCTAGGTTCCGGCCCCGCTCCGGTCCCACTCTGGCTTCGCTCTGGCTAGGTTCCGGCCCCGCTCCGGTCCCACTCTGGCTTCGCTCTGGCTTCGCTCTGGCTTGGCTCTGGCCTCACACTAACTTCGTTCATTAACTTAACTCTGGCTTAGCTCTGGCTTCATTCTAATCTCGCTCTAACTTCACTTACTTTATTCTAACCTGGTTCTGGTTTGACTCTGGATAAGCTCCGGCCACGCTGCAACCACGCTCCGGTTGCGCTCCGCTCTGCTTTGTTTTTACTTTGGCTTTGCTCTGGCTTTGCTCTGGCTTTGCTCTGGCTTTGCTTTGGCTTTGCTCTGGCTTTGTACTGGCTCCGCACAGGGTTTACTCTGGCTTCGCTCTGGCTTTCCTTTGACTTTGCTTTGTCTTTAATTTAATTTACTTTACTATACTTAGATTAGGGTCAAATATGAATATGGACCTTGTTTGCGTGCTCGGCATTAGCTCTCTCACCACTCAGAGGCAAGCAAACGAGAGATTTGGCTTGGGATCACGGGATCGCCAATCCCGTACCTACCACAGTAGTCCCGGGGGGTAATTCTCTGGGAGCTTTCGTATGAGTACGTTCAGTATTCGGAGTGAAATTTGGGTACTTACTTGTATGTGACAATTTAAATAAATCTCAGCGGAGAGGTTGGTGTCGCATTTGAGATTATTTCTCTTTCTTATTTATTTATTTATTTTTTTTTTTTTTTTTTAAAGTTTGCTGGAGTTTTGTTAAGTTGTAAGCTTATAAAACTTTCATGAACAATATGTCTGTCTACTTCCTTACTGCAAGTAAAAGGCTTCCATAACACCAAACAAACTAGTGTCTAACAAACTTACAATGAAATTACTTATCAAAAAAGGTTTACCATTCGACTTATTTATATTTTCATGGTTTTTCTTGAAATTCAAAATTTAAAGTATTTCTTAAAGAAATTGTATACCAATGGAATATTATTTGAAGTAAGCAGCAAACAAGTAAAATTATTATCCCCATATTTTATAACCTCTACCAGGAATAGTAAATAGGGAAAGCATTGTAGTTCCCCCAAAATTTACCTGAAATAGATCTTTTGAGAGTCTTGAAGCCAAAATAAGCACGGTATTTGTGCTTGTGAACTGTACATACACCAACTTTATATTTAAATTAACATATTCCAAGAATGGGTATAACATTTTCAGAACAATTAACCCACTCCCTATGCTACCGGTTATATCGAATTTTTTAAAAACATTTATATATCTGAAAAATTGTTGCACCTATTGTCATTAAATGTTTTTCATATGTTGAAGACCATTCCACGAAAAAAGAGAAGAGAAACAAAAACTGCATACAGAAAAACGTGATCTTGTTAACGCACATTATTAATAAAAAATATACTTTTGTAGAGTTAAACATTTTAGTAGTGTTCCTTGTTGGATTGAATTTTCAAATCATTAAGGTTCGCTCAAATACAAAATCATTATTCGCCTTTCTACTGTCCATGTAAAGAGAACAGAATTTATAAATAAATCGCATAGTGACGAGATCTTAAAATATCTGTCACGTATTTGTACTGTGTTTATCTAGTAAGGTAATATGTAATAAAGCAACTTGTGCAAGTCTTTATCCTGAAGTAGGTAGAAAAAGAGCATTAGTAGGTATAGTTCGTTTAATAATGGTTAGAGAAAGCAACTCTAGCATTTGTTATTCTATTGACTGAACAGCAAATGTAGTTCCTGCTTTTAGATTTAAATTCCAAAGTGTAATAATTACAATTGTGTTAGTAATTGCTGTTTCTCGCCGGTTGTACGGTTGGAAGATGGAGGTTTGCAATTCTGATCAACTTTCCAACTCTCTGCACACGTCCCATTAGCATTCTCATCGCGTCTGGAGGTTGTTTTAGCCTTCGACCGATGGTTCATTCACTGTACTCATTCATTAGCATACGGCAAACCATCCTCAGAGCAATGATTCCCCTGTCACATGTTACAGTGGATAAGGACTGTGGTAATTCTTAATGACGGCGCTTTCACACAGCTATATGATCAAACTTGCTTTGGTATTATTGGACTATTTACATTATAAATCAACTGATTTTATCCAAAATTTTGCCCCTTAGTTTCTAATTTTGGGGGACTTTAAGGGAAGTGGCGTTTTCCTCCACTCGCAGCAGATAAGATGCACGTTGACTGGAAGACCCAGGTCGAGATTTGATTAAATAAGAGTCATAAGATCTGTTCCCAGGTGTGGACATTTGGTGACAGAAATAACATTTTACATGACTCCGATTTCGTAATATATTATTTAATTGTATAATCTGGATTACAATTCCCTCGAACTTTCTTTCTTAATCAGTCACTGTAGATTACCTCCAACACATCCATGAATCCTTATTTTTAAGTTAATACAATTACCATTAATTACTTAAAATTCCTCTTCTATACGTTCTATATTTGTTTTTAATATTGTCATTACATGGCCTACTAAGTCATATCAGGAAACAATATTGATATAAAAAGTTTAACTAAAACATATCGTTACATATTTGAGTTTCACAAAATTTTGGAGTTTTTGTTTTAATCACATTTAATAGTTTAATATATCTATAATAAGATCCTAAAATATAATAAGATATATAACAGGGTTTTATTTTTAATTCGAGATTCTATGGATCTCCTTATTATCTGTCACTCTACACGTACCGGTTACGCCCCTTTTTGTTTATGGACTAAGATATTTTGTTAAGTGGTACCAAGTAGGAAGTACATTGTGTTCTATACTAAACCTTTCAAAGCCACCAACTAGATTTCAACCTATAAGTGAGAAAATTACTTTAATCCTAGATAAGGTGGCAGAGGAATCGATGAGAAAGCTGCAAAAGAAAAAGTGATAGAAAATTAAGTACGAACAAACTGGCCGTCCACAGACATTGCATTTTTAATAACATTGGTGCACTTTTCTCAGAAACAATCAAACCCAAAAGGGTCAAATTTTTGCACAATAGAAACATTACTATCCTCTATACAATAGGTTTAAAAATTGCGTAGGTAAGAGAATAATTTAATATTAAAAATGCTTTCTAAGCAAATTTAATGAAACAAATAGGAACTATGAGAAAAAATCATTTCTCAGAAACTACACAGAAGAATAGTAATATTTTTATAATGTTGCATACACATATTATAAGACTTGAAGCTTTCGTGGCAAGCGTTATTGATTAAGGCTTCATGGGTGATGAGCCGCGTCAAATTTAAGAAGATTGAGCTTTCGGCCATTTTATACTCTATTGCCGAGCATTTCATGAGGCAATTCCAACTAATTTTGGGTTTAGAAAAACAAATATTACAATGAAAAATTTTTATTAGCTCTAGTTTCTATGATATACACAAGGTGGAAGTATTACATATTAACGGATTGAGAGAAAAGGATACATTTTAATTACATATATGCTAGCAACAATAAAAGTGCATTTGATTTTACTAACTGGCAATTACATGCTAAGAGATCTAAATTTCTAGAAAAATACTTCGCAGATAGTCGTATCTGAAGAGAATCATGAGGTGGCATATTGACTTCGTCGTCTTTTAGCTTGCCTCTTGTGATGAAGTTCCTCAGAATCCCTATACAAAGACCAATAGTAATCCGCAAGCTTTACTTCATTCCAACGGTCCTGATATATTTGTTTCATAACAGAAATGTCCTGATGGAATCTTCTCCCCATGTTCATCACTAACAGCTCCACAACTAGGAGGGAAAAAGTCTAGGTGGGAGTGGAGAAAATGGATCTTAAGGGACATGTTGCATCCAAGGTTACGGTATTTTTGCAGGAACACTGCCACTAGTTGTCATCTCTTTTGTTGCCTAAAAATCCATGAACAACACCCTTGAAAGCTTTCCAAGCTTAATTTTCTTTCCCCTCCAAAACTTGGTCAAATGCAGGATCCTTTAAAAGTTCTCTTATTTGTGATCCAACAAAAATGCCTTCCTTAACTTTTGCATCACTTAGTTTTCAAAATTTCTCTCTGATTGTATTTTTTTATTTGACAGGTGTGCCAACTCCCAAAAAAATTCCCCCAAATTTAAAATCTTCACTCTAACATATGAAATGTAACTTTATCTTTAAAACAAGAGCTAATCTATCATTTTATGGTGAGTTTTGAATTCAGCAGATGGAAATACATGTAAATTCACCATTTTTAAGGCCGAAACATTTTCATTGTTGCGCATTGTTACTGAATGACCTATGTATAAGTGCTCACAGATTTTTGGATGAATGTATTTCTCTCTCTCTCTCTCTCTACTTGGTATATGTGAGTAGAAAAAGCAATAATTAATATCTACTTTAAGAGAGCTTTCTGGTGATATTTACGTCACTAATTCAAAAGTTTAGACGTTCGTGAATGAAAATTCACAAAACTCACTTTTCTATTTTCAGGCTTTTCTGTATAAACATAATTGAATTGTGTCTTCTATTCCGGCGAGAAGATGTATGTATGCTCATCTGTTTTCCATCTTAAAGCTATTTCTCGTAGCTCCCCCAGAGAACGGCGTCTACCTTGTTTTAATTTTAAATGCCTTCGCACCGTTTCCCACCAAACCTAAATTGACCGTAGCGGAAGTGTAAAATATGCATGACATTCAATGTGACTGGGTTTTATAAAAAATTACTCCTGGGCTTCCATTCTTCCTTCTTCGTTTCTCTGTATTGTTGTAATGTTGGCTTAGGATGATAAAGTTTGCTTCTTTAAATACAGGCTAACGTTGCATTTAATGTTTAAATCGTCTTTAAGGCTTGCGTGTCCCGAGGGGGCGTTTATTCCTTAGACACACACACATCTATCACCGAAGATGCAGTGGACACCTAAATTGTTTATAACTGGAAAACTGAAAGCTAAAGGGCCATTTGTGACCCATCGCACATTCCGACGTAAATGACAGATACTTATTGATATCAAAAATAAATAATTGATCTAACACTTGGCTTAAATTACTTACGTGATTTTAAGTCCCTATTGAGGCATGTTATCTTCGAATAAATTTAAGGTCTGCTTTTGCAAATTCGTGGCAGAATTCAAGTGAATTTGGGAATCTGAGTTCAGTATAATAAATATTTTTGTACTGGGAGTTTAAACTGCAGGTGTTTTTACAGGGTGTCGCAAACTTTTAATTATCACCATTTAAAAATGCAATAAAAAGTTTGTGTTGATATGCCCTTGTTAGTTCACCTCTACGTAGTCACCATCCTTTTCCCAGCGTTTCCTGACGTTCCAAATACCTTGATTATAGAAGTCTGCAGAATTTGCTTCAAACCAATCTTCCACTTCATTAATGACGTCACCTATGCTGTCAAATCGGCGACCACGCAACGGATTCATTTCCTGGAACAAGAAAGAGTCACTTGTGCGAGATCAGGCGAATAAGGCGGATGTTGTAAGGTCTAAAAGCCACAGTCCCTTGTTTTGTCAACAGTAACTTGAGATGAATGAGCTGCAACATTGTCAGCCAGAAGACGAACACTTTTGGAGACCATACCGAATCGTTACTTAATCAGAGCTGCTCGTAACTTGTCCAGAAGGTTGTAGTAGTATCTGCCAGTGATGGTTTGAACCTTGGTAAAATAATCTGTGAGGATGACTCCACGACAGTCCCAGACCTTCCCAGCTGACTTTTACACCTTTACCTTTTTGGGAGGGGGAATCGGCATGTTTCCATTCCATACTCATGGGTTTTGTCTCTGGATCATAGTGATTGATCCAGGATTCATCCATGGTTACCAGAAGATCAAAAAATCATCTTCATTCTATTCCAACAGCATCAACATGTCTTGAAAGGTCACGCCGTGTTTGCTTTTGGAAAGGGGTTAGCAAACGTGGAACCCACCGTGCAGACACCTGACCACCGTAGTTGAGCGCCCTTATATATATATATATATATATATATATATATATATATATATATATATATATCATCATCATTAGACATGTGCAGTTCGTCATGAATAATTTTCCACACATTACCATAACTAAGAGGACTTCAATAAAGAATGATCACTACTTTTTGTAACAACGTACCTCTACTCATCCTTATAATTTTGATGGTCCATCTCAAAATAGTCTCCCCTGAATGCGATGCACTTGTCCCAGCGTTTCTGCCAGTCTTCAAAGACATGCTGGAAACCATTTTTGAGAGATCCTTCAAAATCGCTTCCGCAGCCTTCACCACTGTTTCTGATGATGGATAATGCCTCCCACGAAGGCGTTTCTTCAACTTAGGGAATAGAAAAAAGTCACATGGGGATAAATCCGGACTATAGGGAGGGTGAGAGATGCACTTCACGTTTACTTTTGCAAGATATTCAGCAACAACATTGGCAATATGCAGCCACGCATTATCGTGGTGCAGCATCCAGCCTGGATCATAGAAATGTGATCTTCTACGCCTGATATGAGCTTGCAATGCTCTAGGACACCCCTGTAGTACTGTCCAGTTACTGATGTGTGTGCAGGTACAACATGCTGATAAACCATTCCATGAATATCAAAGAATGAGATGACCATAACTTTCCCAGCAAAAGCAACCACCTTTCCTTTCTTGGGAATTGGTGATGAAGGAGATTTGCACACAGAGCTTTGCTGTTTGCTCTCAGGATCAAAATGATGTAGCAAAGTTTCATCAGCAGTGATTACGTTTGAAAGAAACTCCGGATCTTCCTCTAACATCAACTTTATCTCCATTGCAGCGGTAGAGGATATTTAACTTGTCTGAACTTACCTGGTTCTCACAGGCGGGACCAAGAGTACCAACAATGAAACCACTACGGCGTGGTTGTTTTACATTAAGCTAACAGAATATAATAAGATTGAATTTTAGTGCGTAAAATTATGACCGTAAAAATTATGATCATTCTTTTTAGAACAGCCCTCGGAAAATGTGTCTCATTGATGATCATTTGGATGATTGCTTGTCTATATTCAATTAAACACTCCACTTTCTTCATTGTGACAGCATCTTCTCTCATTGACGGTGTATCAGCTCTTACAGCCGTCATCTCATCATGGATTTCTCGGGCACTTTTACCCTTCAAATGCAGGAGCCTCAATTTTCTCCATCTTACACCTCAGTCATTTCTGGCACTCACTGTAAAAAAAAAAAAAAAAAAAAAAAAAAAAAAAAAAAAAAAAAAAGAACTCAAATTACTGAAACTACCAAAATTATGTCCCAAGGGTTCAATGATGACACTGAAAAGTTTCCATGACTCTAGCATAAAAGCTTCGAGGTGATAATTAGAACTCTATGACACACCCTCATATGACCCTGTTGTTAAACACTAGTGCAATAGTGTTCATAACTTACCTTCTTCTTACATCGTAACTAAATGCTATTTAGAGCCTTGCCAGCTTAAAGGAAGTAAATTATTCTGAAATTATAACCATTCATATAGATAATTACGCGTAATAGTTTCACATTAAATTAATGTGACAGGCTGCATTTGTAACAAAAGGTAACTTTTGCAGTTAGTAGGTTCGACCACCAATTTTCTTCTTACAATGCAAGTAAGCAAGTACTGTTGGTTAATGCTCTGATATAATGTCCATTTACGCGTAAAAATGCAGAATTAAATTAAGATAAGGATATACCGGTCACAGCAAAAAAAAATAAAATTTGTAACAATGAAAACATAGCAACTTATACGTTCACCATTTCTCTTCACGTTTTCTTTGGGCTCAACATCTGATGTATATTTGACACTACTTACAACGTTTTATTTGCATATATATTTTACAAATATTTCAGGAAAACTCATTGGTTTGTGACACTGGAAGGAATATACAGAAAGAACAGAAAAGGAAGCATCAGTAATGTCAATTGAAGACATGACTTTCATATGTGCACAAGTCTAGTTAACTAAGTTTCGAGAAAAACAACTAAAACTTCAATATTATGATTAGGTTTGGCTCATTATACTTGTTCTACTGTTCAGTAATTTCAGTTACCAATGGTACTTTGTTATAATATTTATAATGAATTTGTTGGATTTACGCAGTTATGAAACTCATCTGGGTGTACACGTGCATTGAAAGGGCTGTATTGTCAAATGCATAGAGGAATTATCTCTAAAGATGCAAAGAATGCAAGGCGTTATATTCGTTCAGTTATCCAATTCTGAATCCCACACCTCACTACCTGATTCTTCCCCATTAAATATCTGTTCTTTGCTATATTTATCACACAGAGTTTGAAAATACAATTGTATTTCAGGAAGAACTGAAGCAAGATACTTTGAGATGTCCTTGGCTTTCACAGCTTTCAGAGGAATTTCTTTATCGTAAGCTTTCATCAGTATGGTTTCAGCAAATTTTGTGTCTCCTTTGATTAGTAATGTCTCTGAATTCTTGCTAACAGTAACAATGCTTGATCTATGTTCAATAATCTTATATGTAGTTACTTCTCACTTATCTTGCTTTTTGGCCACTGGTACAGGTTTCTTCACCTTGCTGAAAGCCATCTTATAGTCCTTGATCATAGACAGTTGAACATCACATACTTTAATATTCTTGGAGGAGTCCTTTATTATGATTATGCACACGATATCTGTCTGAGTTGCAGAACAACACAAGTCCCTGGACTTGCATAGCAATAAAACTCAGTAACTCAGTAGCAAGTGGAAATGCCTGTAACTTGAGATGTTTTAATGTCAGACGATAGAGCTCAGTGAGATGATTTCAACAATATATGTACTATGACATTGTGGGTTCGTAGAATTAAAAGTCCAAGTTGCAGAACAACACAAGTCCTTGGACTTGCATAGTAATGAAACTCAGTAACTCAGTAGCAAGTGGAAATGCCTGTAACTTGAGATGTTTTAATGTCAGACGATAGAGCTCAGTGAGATGATTTCAACAATATATATACTATGACATTGTGGGTTCGTAGAATTAAAAGTCCAAGTTGCAGAACAACACAAGTCCTTGGACTTGCATAGTAATGAAACTCAGTAACTCAGTAGCAAGTGGAAATGCCTGAAACTTGAGATGTTTTAATGTCAGACGATAGAGCTCAGTGAGATGATTTCAACAATATATATACTATGACATTGTGGGTTCGTAGAATTAAAAGTCCAAGTTGCAGAACAACACAAGTCCTTGGACTTGCATAGTAATGAAACTCAGTAACTCAGTAGCAAGTGGAAATGCCTGAAACTTGAGATGTTTTAATGTCAGACGATAGAGCTCAGTGAGATGATTTCAACAATATATATACTATGACATTGTGGGTTCGTAGAATTAAAAGTCCAAGTTGCAGAACAACACAAGTCCTTGGACTTGCATAGTAATGAAACTCAGTAACTCAGTAGCAAGTGGAAATGCCTGAAACTTGAGATGTTTTAATGTCAGACGATAGAGCTCAGTGAGATGACTTCAACAATATATATATATATGCTGTGACTTTGTGGGTTCGTAGAATTAAAAGTCCAAGTTGCAGAAATTCAAAATGCTCCTTATTTACGTAGAAAAAAGATTTGGTCAACCCTTAAAGTAGGACAATTACGTAACTTTCACAAATATAATCGACAAGGTCATTGACCACAAACAAATAGTTCACTTTCAAAACACAGTTTAAGGCACACGAATCAGTTCCGATTACCACTCGCCCGACTCCCCTGCCCGCCTCAGTAGCGTATATGGTAGCGCGTCTGCCTCACGCTCAAGAGGTCCCGAGTTGGAATCTTGGTTAGGGTGAGTTACCTGGATAAGGGTTTCTTCCGGGGTGTTCCCTTATCCTGAAAGAGGAATATCAGGTAACTCTAAGGTCCATGGACCTTTTGAGCATCATTTCACCAATTTCATTGATCGTTTGATATGACTTAAGGTTGGAGAACGTAAATTACAAAAAAAAAAAACTCCAATTGATATTTTTGGACATTTCCGGAATGTTCTGTAACAAACAATAAATCGAAACTTCCAGTCAGATATCTGTCTCTTTATCTGTTTCGGCAGGCATTTTCTCCGCGCTGCACTATCTGTCCCTTTGTGTGCCCTGGTCGCCAGTCGCAACAAAGGGTTCGCAACAATATATGTTACTGATTACCCTAGTAGATCTATGATGTGGTCTCTGTAGTCACTAGACCTTAAATTCAAGATATGCTATCGAGAAATATGAAAATATTCTTATTGTGACGTTAATATTTTGATACACTTTTGAAAAAGACAAAATTGGTAAAAATTGTATACTTGGAAGATAGAATAATATCGGTACACGTGACATCCGGTTGCGTAGGTTTGCAAGTCATGCTGGCCTGTTAGGCGGAGGTCGAAAGCCTTGCTGACATAGCTGACGAAGCAGTGAGTCAGTCGCTGCTTTGGCAGAGTTTCGGCATTTAAACCCCAGGGCTATGGCCCAGGCGGGACTAGTCTCGCACGTGTTACCGGAATCTGCAGCACCCGATTCCCTGACGGCTACGTCTATAATCTTCAAGAATGAACATAAAAAAGCAAGGAGCAGGAACCTTAGGCCAGGTAAAAGCGATAATTTCTTTTGTTTCTAGGTAAATTGTAGAGTAAACGCTATTTAAACAGAACTACATGTTGAATTTTAACTTAAGCCAACCCTGCCTGGTAACCCAGACTTTGGAAGGAACATCTCCCTCCTGAGCTACCCCCCTCTAGTAACGTTAAATGGGAAAGTGTAATTTACCTGCCAGTTGGCGCAATCGGGAACGTTACATCATCTCCCCTTATAGGGAACGCCACGAATATTACACTTGCAATTTAGTAGAACTTTAAAAGGCCAGTAACTTGGTGTCCAAGAATTACAAAGAATTTGCAAAGAGAAGTTCCCTAAAGTTAGGCTAAAATGTTGTAGAAGATTACAGCAACAAAGCTACAATAAAACTTGTATTATTGTTTTTATTCCCAAATGCAAAATATTAAAAGAAGTATGGAAGCAAAAATAGGAAAGATAAGGAATCATAAAAATGATCAAATAGCATTTATTTTGTTTAGAAAAATGAGTATATATTACATAGTGACACACCAATTTCTGTCATCACGCACACGTAAAGAGGTAGGAAAGCAGATAAACTAGCTAGCCAACCTAGGTATGGGATTGGAGTGCCACCATGCAGAATAAAACAAACGAATTACAGGCAGCGGTTCATCCGCACACAAAGCTTTCCCCTAATATGAACACCAAAAGTACACCTCACGTTTATCACTTAAAGAATTGGCACGTAGTGTTTCCTCAACAGATGCTGGTACGATTATATTTTAATATATGGTATATAGAGAGTCAAAATGACCTGGTAAAGCTTTATGTTAGAGTAACGTCATTTTAAAATATGCTGTAGTTCTTTGTGCATGGAGACGAGAGTTTGCAACAAAACCTGCGACATGCTTGACAAATCCTCTGCTTTCAGACAAGTTTGAGAGGCATGGTACCATTCTTGATGTGCACAAGGGGAGATCCGGTAAATGTCCCACAGCTACAACTCCAAGATTAACGTGTGGTGTTAGAAAATTTGTAACAGCGCCACAGAAGTCTGCTAAAAACATTCATGAAAAACAGAAGTTACCAGAGTATGACACACTTTAAGTGGAAACTGCATCACATAATTTATTACCTTATGTTTTCCGTTGTAACTGCATCACGAAAGTAAGAACGCCTCTCAGTACAGACCATCCACGTTCCTTCAACGCGTTTACAGTTCAATACCTAACTTGTTGGCTCAGATACTGACTTCGTGTGATACAATAGTAAAAGGTGATGAATGGTAGACAGGAAGTGGCACATCATGAGCCTAGAAGCACCCTGAAAGTTGACACGAATATGGGATGAACGGAAATGTGGAAGGCAATCGTGGTATGAAAGCAAGTATCCCACTATTGCCCAAGTTACAAGGAAAAGCCAGGAAAAAGAGAGTGAGTAATAAACGGAATCGAACGCGTCACCTCCAAATGTGAGTAACACAAGTTACACGGCACTACCTCACTTAGTTACTAAAATGGTGCTTATGATGTGTACTCTATCTC